>JAVCKV010332779.1:0-13797 GCA_032274145.1 Herpochondria borealis
TTCAGTATACGCAAATGAGTCGCTAAAAGAAGGGGACGAGTTAGAGGTAATGGTGCCGCAAGGAAAGTTCATCGTAGAGCCTCAAAAAGATACTACTAAAAATTATGCCGCCTTTGCTGCGGGCAGTGGTATTACACCCATTCTTTCCATTATTAAATCTGTAATGGAAGATGAACCCAATAGTAAGTTTTTACTGGTCTACGGAAACCAAACCAAAGAAAACACCATGTTCTATGATACTATTATGCAACTAAAACAGAACAACCCAAATAGATTTTTCCCAAACTTTATCTACAGCCGAAGCAGAGAAGATGATTCTAGATTTGGACGCATTGACCGCTCCATCGTCAACCTATACTTAAAAAATGAATTCAAAGACACGGCCTTTGACGCTTTCTATCTATGCGGTCCTGAGCCCATGATTGATGAAGTGTCTTCTGCACTCAAAGAAAATGGTATCAATGAAAAAGTGATACACTTTGAGCTTTTCACAACTGCCGAGGAAGGTTTGCTCGTTGAAAGTCATGACGGGGCAACGATGATTTCAATTGTCATTCCGTAGTCCATAGTCTAACTCCTTAGATGCCAATGCACTGCAAAACACGCGTGATGCGAATTCTGACACAGTTGGCTATAAATATTTTAGAATATATATATTAATTTGTCAAATATTATGACCCAAATACAAGAAAACTCTCCCCCAGCCCCTCTCCAAGAGAGGGGAACAGTATCAACTCAATGAACGTGGGACTTCTCCGATGACGTCGTGTACAAGTGAGAAGCGATTCAGTGAATAAACGAAGCAGTAGTGCGAGAAATATCTACAGCAAATGAAGAACCAACGTGGATGCTCGATCTGAGATTGAAGGCTTTGAAGCTCTATGAAGAACGAGCTATGCCAAAATGGGGTCCTGATCTATCAGATCTGGATCTTCAGAGTATTTACTATTTCCGAAGACCAGAAGGAGCTGGAGATAATAAATCATGGGATGATGTTCCTGAGAGTATCAAAAATACGTTTGATAAACTTGGTATCCCAGAAGCTGAGAAACAAGCTCTTGCGTGAGTTGGCGCTCAGTATGATAGTGAAACAGTCTATCATAGTCTCAAAGAAGAGATTGCAAATAAATGAGTTATCTTTGATGATCTCTCAAATGCTCTCAAGAACCCAGAGTATGAAGCTATTATCAAAAAATATTTTGCAAAATCTATTCCTCTTACAGACCACAAATTTGCATCTCTTCACTATGCAGTTTGGAGTTGAGGAACATTTCTCTATGTGCCTGAGGGAGTGAAAATATCAGAACCTTTACAGTCATATTTTAGAATGAACGTAAAACAAGGATGACAGTTTGAGCACACTATGATTATCATAGAAGATAACGCTGAGGCTCATTATATAGAGGGATGTAGCGCGCCGAAGTATGATGAAAACTCACTTCATGCTGGATGAGTAGAAATATTTGTTGGTAAAAATGCTACCATGAGATATTCATCAGTCGAGAACTGGAGTCTTGATACTTATAATTTGAATACTAAGAGAGCTTTGGTACAAGAGTCAGGATATATGGAATGGGTTGGGTGAAATATGGGCTCAAACACAACAATGCTCTATCCATGCTCTGTTCTTATAGGTGATAATTCACGAGCTGATCATCTTGGTATTGCATTTGCAAATGCAGGACAAAATCAAGATACGTGAGCAAAGGTTATTCATATTTGAAAAAATACATCAAGCTCGATCGTAAGTAAGTCTATATCTAAAGGAGGAGGGCTCTCAACCTATAGAGGTTTAGTTGATATTAAATCTACTGCAACTGGGGCTGTTACCAAGATCGAGTGTGACGCGCTACTCCTCGATAATATATCAGGATCAGATACTATTCCAGAGATCAAGTGTGATAACACAGAGTCAATAGTAGCACACGAAGCTTCAGCTGGAAAAATAAACGAAGATGATCTCTTTTATCTTCAATCAAGAGGAATATCCGAAGAAGCCGCAGCAGCTATGATTGTAAATGGGTTTATATCACCAATAGTAAAAGAACTTCCACTTGAGTACGCGAGTGAGATGAACGTGCTTATTAGTATGGAAATGGAAGGAAGTATTGGATAGTTTTACTAGAATTATATAATCCTTCCTAAATTCCTACCTTTGCAAAAGGCAGGAGGCTTCAATATTAGGTTTCCTTTTCCAAAGGAAACTCTGCGAAGCAGTAAAGGATTCGAATAATAAAAAATATTATGCTACAACTTGATAAAAAAACAGTATCTGAATATGAAATAGCTTGAATTACTAAACTCAAGGTATTTTTTGTAGAGGCTGGTTGTTCAGGGACTAAGATTCAAATGGAGACAGAGTTTGAGGTGAATGATGATTTGGTAGAGATAGAATCTAATCTTCCTTTCCCAAAGGGAGAACCTGAGGAGAGAGGAATTAGTTGCTACGTCCCAAAAACTGATAAAAAATATCTTGAAGGTGCAAAGATCACAAGAGTGGTCGTTGCAGATCATACCTGAGAAGCTAAAGCAAGGTATATATTTGCAAGTGATGAGGTAGAGGATAGATGCGGATGTGGAACGAGCTTTGCATTTGAAAAACCTGTTCCAAAAATAGACCTAGAGAAACTTAAGCTTTTGAGACAAAATTTTAAAGCATCTCAAAACAGTGGAGGAGAATAGAAATATAAAAGTCTCTCCCTTTGCCAAAGGGAGTACCCGAAATAAAGTGAAGGGGGAGGGATTAATACTAATATAACACACATGAACCTATCGGAAAACAAACTCTATATGAGTACAGATCTTGAGGCAGAAATTCACATTGCTGATAACGCTTCTGTAATTATATACGATCAATCTAATACTCTTGAAAAGGTTACTTTTTGAGCTTGAGCGTCACTTATTTATTTTGGGTATTTTGAAGAAGAAAAATCTTTTGATAAGCATTTTTTGATAAATGGAGAAGATGCAAGATGTGAGGTATATAGTTTGCTTAGTTCAAAGTGAGAGAAGATAACTGCAAAACTTAATGGAGAACTTGCAGCTTCATGAGCATTTCTTGATATGAATATCGTAAGTTTTGTCTCAGATAACGGTATTATTGATCTCGATGGGATAGTACATATCACTGAGAATATTGAAAAAGTTGAATGATATTTAGTAGAAGAAAATATTTTTCTTGGCTCTAGTTGAAAAGTAAGAGGACTCCCAACACTTCTCGTTCATAGTGATGATGTAAAAGCAAGCCACGCCTGTAATATGGAGCGAATCTCTGATGATAAACTCTTTTATCTGAGAGCTAGAGGACTTCCACGAGAAGATGCTGCTATTTTGATGCTAGAGAGTTATATTTACAAGATATTTTGAAGACTCGAAGAGCAAGATGAAGGTCTCTATGCGAGTTTGAAAGAAAGAATTTTAGAGAGAATCAAAGCGTAGGGTACGAATATTTTCGTACCTGATATTAGAATGAAAATATTCATTCCCTACATATTTTCAAATTTATATGCAAAACATTAAAAAAAATTTTCCGATATTTACATCGTATCCTGATCTTGTATATCTCGATAGCACTGCTACGAGTCAAAAGCCAGACCATGTTATTGATGGGATAGCTGAGTATTTAAGAACGAGCTACGCAAATATACATAGAGGGAGTTACGAGCTTTCTGAAAAGTCAGAAAAACTATATGAAGACTCAAAAAAGATAGTTGCAAAACATATTGGAGCAGAATCATGGAGGGAGGTTATCTATACCTCTAACTCTACCTATGCCCTCAATCTATTGGCTCATAGTTTATGGCGAAGTAATAAGCTAAATAAGGGAGATACGGTTCTTGTTACTATTGTTGAACACCATGCAAATGTTGTTCCGTGGATGATACTCGCTGAAGACTATGGGATCAAGGTAGAGTTTATTGGAGTAGATGAAAACTTTGATATAGATTACAATGACTTTCGAGACAAGCTTACAAATGACGTTAAAGTCGTGTCTCTTGCGCATGTGAGTAATACAACGGGGCAAGTATTTGATCTTCAAAATGTAAAATCACTCCTGCATGCACGCTATGGGAAGACGATACCATATCTTATAGTAGATGCATCTCAATCTGTTCCTCATTTTGCCGTAAACGTTCAAAATATTTGATGTGACGCATTATTTTTTACAGGCCATAAAGTATTTGCAGATTCATGAATCTGAGTTCTCTGGGCAAAAGAGGATTTACTCATGGAACTCAAACCTATATTTTCAGGAGGATGAGCCATTGGAGAAGTGAAACAAAGACATTTTACGCATAGTCAAAAACTGCCAGATAAATTTGAACCAGGAACTCCAAATCTCTCAGGAGCTGTGAGTATGCTGAGAGCCTTTGAATATATAGAAAATATTTGATGATATAGTGTTCTAGAAAAAATAGAGAGAGACTTAGTAGAGTATAGTTTGAAGAAGTTTGAAGCTTTATCTAACCCCCTTAATCCCCCTTGTCAGGGGGAAAGGGATTCCTCCCTTGATAAGGGGAGCTTAGGAGGGGTTACTATTATCGGGTCAAAATCAGCAGCGCGAAGAGTGTGAGTATTTACTTTTGTGGTAGAGTGAGTTCATAGCTTTGATATATCTGATTATCTCGCTGATCATAATGTTTGTATTAGAGCTGGACAACACTGCGCTGAACCATTTATGGATTATGTTGGGCAAATGCATACTTGTCGTATGAGTCTTCAAATATATAACACAATACAAGACTTAGATACATTTTTTGAAGTTTTAGAAAAAGCTATTTTAGAGCTTAGGTAGTTTTATGAGACAGATAGAATTTATAAGAATAAATGAAATGCATATACCTAAGATTCACATATGGAGAAATAAACCCCATATGAAGTTTTGGGATAAGAATGGAATATCTCTTGAGGATATAAAAAGTAAATATAAGTGAAGAATCTCTTGAGAAGATACATGTAAGTGCTTTGTTGTATCTTACAATGGAGTGGATTTTTGAATTATTCAGTATTATAAAAATATAGAAGAACCAAAATATTGTGAAGAAATAAAGGTTTATGATGGAGTCAGTATAGATTTGTTTATTTGAGAAGAACCTTTCTTGTGAAGAGGATTTTGAAAGAATATGTTGTTTCAATTTATAGAAAAGATTTTTCAGGAAAATATGAAAATTAATACTATATATATTTGTCATGAAGATGATAACATAGCAGCAATCAAGTGCTCAGAGTCTGTTGGCTTTGTTTTTGAGAAAAATGTTATTGAAGATAAAAAATCGAGTAAGTTATTTAAAATAGAAAGAAATAATGTATAACGAAATAATAACATTTTATAGTAAGACTCCACCGAATAAAGGAGTTATTTCAGAGTATGATGTAAGTTTCTGGGAAGAGAACCGCACTTGTTGAGATGATTTAAAAGTATATATCAAGATAGAGAGTTGAGTGGTGAAAAAGTGGTCATTTGAGTGAGATACAGCTATTATTACAACCGCATGTGCGAGTGTTTTTGGGGAGAGTATTATTGGTTTAGGAGTAGAAGAAGTATTTGGGTTTTGATATAGTTATATTGAAGAGCTTGTGGGGATGCCTATTAGTGATAGGCGAAAACAGGCAAGTGTTTTGGGACTTTTAACTACGAGAAACGCACTACACGAATATCTAAAAGATGAGAAAAAAGATACTTTTGATGATGTCTTAAAAATATAGCAATATGATCAAGCTTTCACAAACATGAGATGATGCGCTCAAAGCTTTATGTTATATAGCTGATCGCGCTGAACTTGTGCAAATAAAAGATATTGTTGAGTCGCAAGGCATGAGTGAGACGTGTTTACGTAGAATTATTCCTGATCTTCATAGAGCAGGTATTTTGATCTCAAAACAAGGGAGATGAGGATGAGTGATACTTGCTTCACCTCCTGAGAAAATTTCACTTTATGATATATTTATTGCTGTTGGAGAGGAGATTGGGATCACTGATTGTACAAAAGATGTGTACTGTGATAAAAAAACGGAGTGTTATACGACAGGCGCTTTAGGGCAGTTACAGCGTGGAATAAACTCCTTACTTAAAATGCATACACTTGATAAGATTATAAAAAAATAAAAAAACTGTCACACTTTGTCTAGAAAATTGTATATAAGCATGTAGGTTCTAAGAATATGATTCTACTTTTACTTTTGTTAAAAAATATTATGAAAAAAACACTACAACAAACTCTTGCTCCAATATTTATTGGAGGATGTATTATAGCAAGCTCAGTATCTGTTTCAGCTATGGATAATACAGCATTTAAGAATGCTCTTATTCAAGAAATCCAGATGGAAGAAGGTTTCTTGATCGCTGATTCTGATATGGAGATGCTTTTAGAAGAATTAGAGGATGTGTCACAAGATGAGATTATTAAATCTTTGAAAGAAGAGATATCTCTCCTTGAAGAAGCAAAGTTTCAAGAAAAAATGGAAAACGAGTATAAAAAACTTATAAGCATAAAGAATGAAACAGTATTTATAAAGAGCTTGAATGTTATATATGGAACACTCGATCAGCATTACGTAGAGAATGGAGGTATGAGTTTTTGAGAAGCTATATCTATGGATGAAGTGTGAAACGAACAAGGAATTGCTCATGCAGAAGTTTTTTGAGAATTTGATTTTGCTTCTGAAAAGCAACTTCTCCTTGAAGACCTTAAAGATGAGATATCATACTTAGATGATGAAGTACTAAAAAAAGAGATGAACTCACAATTTAGTAAGCTTTCAAATATTGATGGTGAAGATGATTTTTTTGAATCTCTTGATAATATCTATGCTTCACTTGATGACCACTATGGTTTCACTATGGATGAGGATATGTTAATTACAGAAGGTGAGGTAATGAACATGGAAGAGTATAGTTTTGATGAGATAAAAGGAGAAATACTTGAGTCACTTGATGCAGAGAAACAATATATCACAGATAAAGATCTAGAAATAAAATTCATGAATGTTGTCTCAGAACTCGAAAATGAAACAAATGAGGATAGTTTCTTTGATAAATTAGACGCACTTTATGAAGATGAAGAACTCAACGAATATTATATGACAGAATGAGTGGAAATGGTAGAGGGAGATGATTTCTTTGGAGAAAATTTTGACTTTGAAGCTGAGAAACAATGGATTTTGAAGAGTCTCACACAAGAAATAAATAATCTTGAAGATGCAAAAATTCGGGCTGAAGCTACAGCGAGTATGAAAGAACTTGAAAAGCTAACAGACTCTGAGGACTTCTTTGAATTTCTTGGGAATACCTATGATATCATTGATGGAGCTTATGAAGATGAGCTTGGTGGAATGCAAATAATTGAAATAGGTGATGAAAATCTTTTAGACTTTGAAGAAAACCAAGGAGAATTATTTGAAATTTCTGAAGAAGAATATCAAGAAATGATGAAAGACGCTGAGGAAGTATATGGAGACAACGATTTTCGTTAATTATACCCTTACCTCTCCTTAAGCAGGGGGGGTCTTTCTATTTCTTTTACTCTTACTTATGAAAATATTTTTATATATCCTTATTGGGATACTTGGTACATCTTTTTCATCTGTTCAAGCAGATGAGACATTAAAAAGCAGAGTACTTCAGTTGAGTGGTTGAGATACAATTATTTCAAAAGTTGATTCATATATTCAAAGGATTTGAACCTCAGAAAACACTTGAACTGAGTATTCTGATAAGATTCAATCAAAAATTGCAGCTGCGAAGAAAAAATATACTAATTCAAAGGAAACAATTCTTATCTTAGAATATGTAGAGCAAGAATTACTTTGAGCTTTAGCACCAAAAACAAACTCTGGACTTCTTGATAGAGTAAAAAGAGCAGAGTATGACGCATATAAAAAACGTCTTGAGCTCAGAAAACAAAAATTACAGAAGCTCAGATATACAAGAATACCTGTTAAAAAATAATACATGAAGTATACAGACGCTTATAATGAGCAGAAACACAAGGTATATTCATATTTTTATTATAATCTTTGAGGTGATGTGGGTTTAGCAGAAGACTTAACAAGTGATACTTTTCTCAAAGGATTTGAAAAATTTGATACATATGATGATACCTATCAGTTCTCAACATGGATATTCACGATAGCGAGAAACACGCTCTATAATTATTACAAAAAGCAAAAGGTGCAGGTTTCTCTCGATGATAGTACGGAGCTTAGTCTCGAAGAGTTTACGGCATATGAAGAGATTTTTGGAAATACAGTTGATAGAGAGATAGCCATGAATCAAGTATATGAGCATATACAATCGATTCCTGAATGACAAAAAGATATGATAGTGATGAAATATATTCAAGACTTTTCTACTCGCGAAATATCCCAAATGACAGGGAAATCAGAGGCCAGTATTCGAAAGAGTATTAGCCGTTGACTCCAACACCTGGAAAAATCTATGAGATCTTTAGCTTATTAATAATTTTTTATGAAACATATTATGCCTTCACCAGTAAAACTTTCTTCGTCAGCTGATCTGAAGATTAGATTTCGCTTGTTTCGTGCTCAAATAAAAAAGACTTTTAGATGACTCAGCTTTACTATGATTGCGCTTCCTGCTCTTTCGGCTGTAATTGGCTTGTGGGGAGTATCTCAGTTTCTTACTCCAGTAGAACAAAACCTTAATACCGGATCACAGGGCTCGTTAGCTTCTAGGATTCTCCAAAGTGATGTTCAAGAAAATAGCAGTGAATATTCTGAAAAATACAAACAAAAACTTTACACCTACAAAGCGAAAAGATACCAGCAATATGCGCTTGTTCGTAGCTCTTCACTTCGTAGTTCTATAAGGTAGTTCTATCTTATAAAAAACTCTCACCTACACAGTTGAGAGTTTTTTTTGCTTTATTTTATATACTCTATATACTCATTAATATATATGAATATATACGTAATATTAGCACATAACATAATTTGAGATGATATCTTTAGTACACGCAATAACGGTAAATGGATTAGACACAACAGTAATAGATATAGAGGTAGATATAAACCAAGGACTTCCTGCTTTTACAATAGTAGGACTTCCGGATCAGGGGGTACAGGAGAGTAAAGAACGATTGAGGTCAGCACTCAAGTCGAGCCAAGCAAAGATTCCACCAAGTCGGATAACCGTAAATCTTGCTCCAGCAAATATTAAAAAATCAGGTCCCTGCTTTGATCTTGGGATAGCTATAGGGATTTTACTGGACCAGTGATACATAAAGAATAATGATCTTATAAAGGACTCAATATTTCTCTGAGAACTTTCACTTGATGGGTCGCTTCGTCATATTCCATCAGTTCTTCCAGCAACTATAGGAGCAAAAGAAAAATGATTTAAGCGTATCTTTATCCCACCAGCGAATACAAAAGAAGCTTCTATTATTCCATGAATAGATGTCATTCAGGTAACAAATTTAGAAGAGCTTATTCTGATTCTGAATAAAGAAAAAGAGTATATTGTAGAGCCGTCGTTGAGTTTATCATCGCTCAGAGAAACAGATTTTGCAAAGAACTACGACTTTGCTCACATTATTGGCCAAGCACAAGCTAAAAGAGCTCTTGAGATAGCTGCAGCTGGATGACATAATATATTTATGGAAGGTCCTCCTTGATCTGGGAAAACCCTCCTCGCAAAGTCTTTCTCTACTATCTTACCTGAATTGACTCTTGAGGAAGCGATCGAAATATCAAAAATCTATTCTATATCAGGACTTCTCTCGAGTGATAAACCACTTATAGCCACAAGACCTTTTCGATCTATTCATCATACAGCAAGCTCTGCTAGTATTATTTGAGGAGGAACTCAAGCGAAACCAGGAGAAATATCTTTAGCGCATAAATGAGTTTTATTTTTAGATGAGATTCTCGAATTTCAAAAATCAGTTCTTGAGGTTCTTCGGCAACCTCTCGAGGATTGAGAAATAACAGTTACCAGAGTGAACGCAAGCTATACCTATCCTGCAAAGTTTTCTCTTGTTGGAGCTATGAATCCATGCCCATGCGGATATCTGACAGATCCTGATAAGGATTGTATCTGCACTCCTAACCAAGTTGCAAATTACAGAGGGAGACTGTCGGGACCCCTCCTTGATCGAATAGATATGTATATTGATGTTCCGAAGGTTCCAACTGAAGACTTCAGAGCCTCGAAAATAAGTCAAAACGCTGAGAGCTCAGAGCAAATACAAAAACGTGTACAACATGCGAAGAATATACAAATACAGAGATTTGTAACTCTATGAATATCCTCAAACTCTGAAATGTCATCTAAAGACATAAAAACACTCTGTAAGTTGAGTCCAGAGACAGAGGGGATACTTTCTCAAGCAGTAAAAACAATGGATCTCTCAGCCCGTAGTTACTATAGAGTTTTAAAACTCTCTAGAACTATTGCAGATCTAGAATCTAGTGATACTATACAAACAGCACACATTTTGGAAGCTCTAAGTTATAGAAAAAAAGATGCCTAACATAACAAAAATATCAGCCAATCTCTTTGAAAAGTTTTCAGACCAAGTTGGCTATCACCTTACAAGCAAGCCTACAGCTCTCAGGTGTCCAAGATATTCTTGAGAAGATCTGGACCGAGTTGAGCAGCATAAACAAGAATTACAAGATTTACTATGAGTAGATCATTTAATAATACCTGATCAAACGCATTCAGACATATGTGTAGAAATTACGCAGAGCAATAAGAGTAAAACTATAGAGGCTGATGCGGTATTTACGAAAGAGCGGGATATAGCTCTTTGCGTTTTAGCCTCTGATTGTGTCCCGATACTTTTTTATGATCCTATTACTCAGATAACTGGAGCTATACATGCTGGTTGGAAAGGCTTGGAAAATAGAATTATTTCAAAAGTATTCTCAGAAGTTTCAGAGAAGTACAGTATTGATTATTCCAATATTCAGGTCTTTGTCTGACCTCATATTTGTCAGGATTGTTACGAAGTGTGAGAAGAAGTTTCTGAAGTATTTCAAGAAAAATATAGTTCTTGCGTAAAAGCGAGCACTACTCAAGAGAAAAAATATCTCTTAGATACATGAGCTATAGCTGTACAGCAGCTACAGGAATTATGAATAGAAAGCTCGCACATTGAATATTCAGAATATTGTACATATGAAGAAAAAGAATTGTTTCATAGTTATCGAAGAAAGACGCATAGTTGAGATAAGAATTATGGGAATAATGGATTTGCTATTTGGTTGAAATAGTTGACTTTTATACAAAATCTATAGAATAAAGGTATGAATTTACATACATCATATATTAATAGACGAAGACCTTTGAAAGATATTTCTCTCAAGGTTATTGTTGCTGTTATGTAGATTATATAATATCACAGAAATAAAAACTTCGGGAGAAATCTCGGAGTTTTTTATTTGATAACTTTTTTATTATGAAAAGTTTATGAGAGATCTATCCCAGATGGATCTAGTATATTTGCAAAGTATCCCGAGCCTTGAGTGGACTACAATGATCAGAGTAAATTTTGATTTACTGCATGAAGCTATCCAGCACACACTATTCATGCCGAAGAAGGAAGGATTCTTCCAGTGAATATGGGAACGCTCAGTTTCGCTGAAAAGTGACTTTTAGATCCAACAGTACTAGAGTATTACACCTCTGTGTACCCTGAGAGCTTTGACCCAGAATGTATTCGACCCTATGAGAGGGGTGAACATATGAGAATTATTTCTGGGGTGCAGGATAAAACTTTAATGGTGTTACATCCATACGATCGCATTGAGGCTACAAAGTATGCCGTAAGCCCTGAGACTATATTTTTTCTCAATGACAAAAAGAATATTTGAAAATTGAGTCAAAAAATCCCAAGTAGGCAGGTAATATCTATAGATAATCTCAGAGATGTTTCAGAATTTCCAATTGTTATAAAATCTTTTACAGGGGCAAGCTGAGACGGAGTTAAGATAGCTTATTGAGAAGAAGACATTATAAGCGCTCAGGAGATGTTTTGTGAAGAGAAGTTCTTGATACTGGAAGAATACATTGATATACAAAAGAATTATAATATTCAACTTGCTATCTCAAAGGATGGTGATATCTCTCTTTTGTGAGCCTCACTTCAAGATGTAGATGAGACAGGTGCATATGATGGGAATATTATTCCAGCACATTTGAGTATCCCCCAAGAGGTCCAAGACATAGCCTTTGATATTGCTTCGAATGCATATAAAGAATGATTTTTTTGAATATGTGGACTTGATATAATTGAGGATCAGGATAGAAAATACTATTTTATAGATGGAAACTTTCGTATTAATGGATCCACTTCTAGTCTGCTCTTAAAAGATCAAATAGTAGCAGAAACAGGGGCTCAATGATTAAAGTTATGATCGTTTAAGAGTAATTTTCTCTCTGTGAGAGATCTGATTTCTACTTGTAAAGATTTGGTATATTTTCTATCATTTTACCCTCACGAATCATCGTGAAAAATATGAGGATATGCTATTTTACCGCATGAGAATGTTTGAGACCTAGATAGTAAAAAGAGAGAGTTAGCATGAAAGTGACTTATTATATAAGGAGCTAAAGAATTGCATTTACTCTAAAAGTCCTATAATAAAAATATGAATAAACAAAGACGTACATCTATCCATCATATCACGCAGGAATCGAAAACGATTTTTACGTGTATTTTTGGGATGTAATTCTAAGACTATATAAAAAAGCTGTTTTCGAAAAGAAAGCAGTTTTTTTAATTCCTCATTTTCATTATATGAAAGCGATATATGCACGACATCACGAAGCCCACTCACTCTTTTAGGAAACAATTATTTTTATAGCTCCTAAAAGAAATTTTTGGGAGTTTTTTTATTTTTAAATTTTATGATTATGACAACGTTAAATATTACAGCACAAAAAACAGCAGTACAAGAAGAATCGGAATCAAGGAATAGTGTGAGACCAGTTTTGGAAGAAGCTTGATTCTGACTTGATTATGATTCGGCGAGGAGAAAACTCATTGTTCTAGACGGAAAAGACAAGATAGCACAGATAGTTGGTGTAAAATGAATCGAGGATGTTCGTGCGAGATCTAAAGGTGTTCCTATAAGTTGGGTTTGAAGTGACCTGGGAGAAGAAATATTTTTAGGTCGTGGTCAAGTAAAAAAAATATTGTGAACGAATATTTGAGCTTGTACTCTTGAGTATATCCTCCCTAAGGAGTATGACTATACTGATCCTCTTGATTCTGCTGATAAAATACTAACAAAATACCCAGCCTACTTACAAAAGGTCCTCTCAGAATACTACTCAGATACTTTTAAAACTGGGAGAGATGCTCCAGAATTTAGCCCAGAGTGTAGAACTCTCGATTCACTTATCAGAAGAATGAGTGATACTATTACATACTCTGATTCTCCTGATACCCGCATAGCAGATGAGATAGATAGAGATCCAAAATCTAGACCTGCATGATGGGAAATCGTAGAAACAGGGAATTCAACGAGAGTCTTGGATCTGAAAAGAATAGAAGACGATCGACTTACACGACAAGTTACTACAGATATTTATGCAAATAAGAATATATGAGGAGAACAACAAGAAACTCTTAATTACTTTATAGGGAAGATAAGAACAGCACTTGAGCGTTAATATTTTGAGAAGTATAGGTTTTTCTTATACTTCTCTTTAAAGAATATTTCTTTACTCAGGAATATATTTTTATATACTCGATATATATACGAATAAAATAATTTATGAAGAAAACTTTTCTTACTTTACTTGGATTTATTCCAAAAGAGGGAGTC
>JAVCKV010332890.1:0-13796 GCA_032274145.1 Herpochondria borealis
TTCGACGCTTCGAACCAACGAGACCGGAAACATGGGCACAATTACGTGACACAGACTGGTCGTACGGTCTTTCAAAAAGAGGACCAGTTAAAAAGCCAGTCGCTTGGTTGCTAGCATCCAAGGCGTGCATTTTCGCAACGGAAAGAACACATGGATAAATCACAGGCGTTTGTACAAATTCTTCTCGGCCCCATGAATTTTCGTATTAACGTTGTATTCCGATTTTAAAGGTTTCAATTCACAAACCAAAAATAGTGTACCATGCAACAATCAATAACAAACAATTGCCTAATTGAAAACGACATCAGCGGGAATAAGATATACAAATTATACTCTTTCTGTTTTTCGGGAAGTAGTATGGACGCTTTGTCGTTACTGATGTTGTTCTTTTCATGCGTCTCAGACACTGTGCTTTTACTTTTTTCAGCGTTGAAGTTGTCTTTCCTTCGTGTTTACTTGTTCATGTTAGCCTCTCTTAGTTTCTGCCGCGTTTGTAATATATGTACCGTAAGCGCTAATTGCTCCACTCTCGACTGCTGTTGCATACTCACCGTTTGGGATACGCTTTTGTGAGGATAAAATATTGGAACGAACATTATCATCCGCAATACACGTTTTTGGGCAGTTTCTTGGCTTCCTGCGCCTTGTTTACATGTGCTTGATAGCAAGTTCTTGTAGAATAAGTTCTCAGAAAGGGTGATACCGGAGCAGTTATTGCTCCGGTATCTTCGTTGATTAGAACGATAATACAAATGAAGGCAGAGTCGGGGCATAGCCTATGGTTCCACTGCTAAGAAGTAGAATAATATGTTATGCCCGACTGTGGTTTCACCAGTAGCGTATTGTTGACTAACGAACTCGGCTCCTCGGTAATCAATAGCCAATAGGATTTCGCCTAAGTTAGTCAATATAAGTCAATAACTAGTCAATAAGAGAAAGAAAGAAATTTACTGAGCTTTGGCAACTTTGGGGGCTATCTACTCACACACGTGCTTGTATGAAACCGTTGTACGGTGTAGAAACCTACTCTGAGTGGTTCTAGACTCCTTCAGACGATCGAAAACAATTATAAGGATTGTTTGGGACATCTCCAGTGTTGAGTTGAGTTATGACTCCTTCCAACCGTTGTAGATTGCTAAATAAACGCTCTGCACTTGACGAAGACGCCTGAGATGCCAGTGCAGCCTGTGCGACCTATTTAAACGGAGCAGAACTGGTTTGGGCTTGCTTTTCATTGCACAAGTTCCAGTACAGAAGAGCATGTTGCGGTTCCTATCTACCCCGAAGTGCGAAGATGTTGCTTCATTGGTTTGTGAAACAAACTAAAGAGTGTGTGAAGCTCCGTGGCCGTTACGTTTGCGTCAGAGCCTCCGGAAAGCTCGATAATCTCACGTGCAACTGTCTCAAAGGGGAATTGGATGTAAGATTTGCGGTCCTCTTCCAAGCAGTCCAGAATTCGCATTCGTTAATATCTAGAACGACTGCGAGATGAGAAAGTAGCCTACGACGGGAAATATGCATTTCTGAGTCTGCCGCACGGTTTGTAAGAGGTCTGCAAGTCGCAATCGAAGCCTCCACAGGTTTCCAACTACCACCAAACTTGTGCACAATGCACTGAGGCAGTTACATAGAAAGGTTCGCCGCTATACGTTTTTGAGCGTAATTGCACTTGATTCATACAGATGCTTGCAAGACTCAGCGATGCTCTGTACAGATCAAAATTTTCATAAATCCTTGCCGGGAGAATCGCGTCTCTCGCGCAATCCAGGGTTCCGGATTTTTGAGCTTCCCCTCATCTGCTTTGCCTTATGAGCGGCGATCATATTTTCGGCATTAGTTGTTTACTGATCATCCTCCGTTGATTCGTCTGATACCTTTGCTTGGTTCGGGTGATTCATCTTACTCATTTTGACGTTTATTTATGTGAAGTGGGATAGAGAGTCGAATTGGAGGAGGCAGATTGCGATGGATGCGGTGAACACAGACGAAGAGAAACAGACAAAGGCTCCACGAAGTTTGGTGTCGCTCAGAGTCCAATACGAGAACACAAAAGGCTTGCAAGAGTCGTGCAAGTGTGGCACGTAACCGTCACTCAGGACTTACGAATACAGTAATTTCGAAATTTCGAAATTTCGTGGGCAAAAAATCATACATTTTTCTTACCTGAAGATGAAAATAGAGCTCACATATACCGAAATAATCAATGACTAAAATCAGTCAACTATCTGAGTTTTCGTTAGTTCGTTAGTCATAGTCAAAGGAAAAAGGACGATAGTCAGTCCGTTAAAAAATACGCCCCTGGATTGCACTTTTTCGAAGCATAGGGTTTCATTTTCTCATGCTCTAGGTTCTTAAATACGTACTGTTTGTTAAAAGTTAGAATGAGTTTCAAGCAATATATTCTTCGTTCAGATTCAATTCCAGCAACAATGGAAGAGCCAAAAGAGAAAAAAATTGATTCTACCCCAGTCGATGTATCTTTCCACGGTTGAAACGGCTAAAATTATAAATTCAATCTGTTACTGACCAAAAATATATAAAATTCATGTAGTCATTGATAATCCCACGTATCGATGGTTTACATAAAGTGTATATTTTTTTAAAACAATAAGTTTCCATTGGTGGCCTCACAGGTTAGATCTATAAGCTACCCAAATTATCTCGTAATCATTGTTCTAGCAACACAGGAGATCCTTGCACTTATCTTGCAGATGAGACTAGAATATTGTAACAAGTATGCACCATGGTGGAAAGAAACCCCTATCTTGTGGTTAGCGATTGTATCTACAAGCATCAATATAAAGCGCAGTATCCATACACCAAAAAAGGATATATGTAAAAGAATAGTGCTAGAAAAGCACTGTGGCTCGATTAGGTAGCAGATTCTCCCGTGAAAGGAGCGTGGTGTGTTTCTAGCTCTGTAGTTAAGGATTGTACGGGATCAAAGATACTTTGTATGGGTATCTAGATGACTGTTGAGGGAATTATGAGAGATGCAAGAGCTATGTGAAGTAACATGGTAGACAGAAAAGTGTCTGGTGCTGATACGGGGGGAAGGAATATGTTAGAGGGAAGATAGGTCGCTCTAATGGCAACCTTGGATAAAGGGTGAGGCTCTCACTGGCGCGGAAGGGGAATAAAGACCGCGGCGTTTGGCTTAAGTAAGTAGAGGTTCGGGGAGGAAACGTGAGTCGCTATTAGTAACGACAGGGGAAAGAGAAGAAACCAAACGCGCGCAAGCGTTATCAGATAGAGAAGGGGTTGTGAGACGCAGAGATTTGCTTGCAAGGAAAAGATCGAGGATAAAGGGAATAATAGCACTCGCTGGCGACAGGAAATGGAAGGGACACACTCACTGGAATTAGAACCGGGAAAAGAAGGGATACCGAACGCGGCGCTTGGATTGAGTAGGTAAACGGATCGAAGGGAAAGGGATGTCACTTACCGGCGACAGGGATGGGGAATTTGAGACGTGGTGCTTGGATCCCGAACCACGGAGGTGGAGCACGGTTGCAATCGCTGGCGAAGGTACCGAGAAGAGGGATAACACACGCAATGGTTGGGACAGACGAGTCCGGTTGTGCTCCTATGAGAAACCGCCGGGCGCTCGAGGGGGTCGGAGCTCGGAAAAACTGAAAACTGCACGAGGCTCGCTCAGGGAAAAGAGATCCGAGTTAATTTGTGGTTTTTTGAACATTAATCACATAATATTAATTCATCTGAAAGGATTCATTGTACTACATTGTCCCCATTTTAGCGGGGAAAAAAATTCAATTTTGAATCAATTAAATTAATATAATTGAATTATGAACTCAATTTGTTCAATTTTTTTTAATTAATTCATTGAATTCAATTAATCCAATAAATCATTCAAAAGTTTTAAAGTAATTAATTGAATTGAATTTATTAATTCAATTTGTTCAATTTATTCATTGTATTCATTGTATTCATTGTATTCATTGTATTCAATGTATTCAATGTATTCAATGTATTCAAAGTATTCAATTAATTTAATAAATTCAATAAATCAATTCGGAAATTTTGGAGATAAGTTTCTGGTAAAGTGAATTTGCAACCTAAAAACAACTGAATGTCAGAGACTTTTTCAGTTAATTATCTGGAGTTGGCCCGGCGAGAAGGGCGATGCAAGATGAAAATCAACCCAGTTCGAGACGCCTTATATTGTCAAATGAAATATGCAAGGGTGTAGAGCGCTCTTGCAACGAGGAGGATATTTCCTGTTGCAAGTACCGTGTTTCTAAGGGGCTTGATGTACCGTGGCAGTCTCACAGCCATGTAATATTTCTGTCCCAGTGTGCTGAATTTGGGACAGTTTGGTTACCATGAATTTGGTTTAGTGTGAGTGCACCTTCTATAGAAATTTTTATAGTATTAATATATACAAACAAAGGAAGAGGTGTTAAAGTTCGTGGTAAATGGCATCGTGTACCGTAACAACGTTACGGCCAGGCAGTCTTCCTGTCACAGTGTGGTCAAGATGGGGCTGTTTGGTTACCATAAATGTTTTTAGTGTGAGTGCACCTTCTATAGGAAGTTACATAGAAGTTATATATACATAAAAAGAGAGAGAGGTGGTAAAGTTCGTAATTAAACGGTAAGGAATATATCACAACAGTTTCCATCAAGTGCTAAAATGTTCTCCTTTTTTTCCTCTTTACGGAGAATGTCAACCCCTTGTCCTCTTATCGAGCCGGGCTCAAGCGCCCGATTCGTCAACTTGGTCTATCTCTGGAGAGGTCGGGACTCAGACGATGTGAGCGATTTTTTCGACTGGGTCGCTAGCACCGACTGCAGCTGGCCGGCTGCCAATCCATCTGATAGGAGCTATAGAGAATTTCGGCTCAGGTAGAAAGCCAGTCGCAGATACGGACGCACGTGGACAGAATGCTTGCATTTTACGATTTTTACATGGCGTACGTTCGCTGGGGAAGCTCGCACCGGCATGTCACCAACCTCTACAATGTACTACACTGTAAGGGCTTTAAACTTTACGGCGAAGCTCATGGGGATCTTTTGTGCTACAGCTGTCTAATATTCTCGCCGCCGTGGCACTGCCAGGAGTTCAAGTTCTTACAACGAAAGGTATGGATTAGGCTGTTTCTGCCGGCTCCGGTCTTGTGGGACGGATTCGAGGTCCATTAAAGCATGCGGCTGGAGCTACTGCGCTCCGTGGCATACATCTGAAAACGAATTAAAGAATTTCACGTCTTCTTAGAGACGACATGGGTTTAATTCGTTACTGTTTTTACTAAAAACGAGTTTTGTAAATATCTAAAATATTTAATTATTGAAGTAAGAAATAAATATTTAGCGAGCTGCTTAGTAGGAAACAGGTTTATGGGTTAGAATTATCGTTAAAATATTTTTAGAAAAATATTAAAATATAAATATAAATATGAATAACAATAAAGAGGGAGTTATTCCCTCGATTTCGGCGCAAATTACTTCCACAAGGAACTTTTCAGGAGGTGGTGATTTATTTTTGAGATAGTAATGGTTTACAATATATCCGGGAATGTTCTGTGCGTATTCGTATGTATTGGAGTGTGGACTAAGATTTGTCCACCGTACTCATATTTCATGCGTTGTCTGTTAAAGGAAATTATGAAATTTCGCCGATAGAGAGGCGGGTCATGTTAATCTTGCTCAAGCGCGTTTAAATCTGGCGTCGCTGGATTTAGACGAAGAGATGAATGTTTTTTACGAGGCCGAAGTGCCGGTAGTTCGGGAATCTGTTTCACTGTAGATGAAGCTGTTAGCTTTTTACTAAATTTTTCAGGAACGAGTCTGATTGGTACGGGCGAGAGTCGTTCGAAGGAGACCGTACTGTCCGTACCATCTAGTATGTTGAATAATACATAGCGAGCTGTAGTTTCAACCTTTGATATTTTTAACAAATCAGTGACCTCTGTTCGAGGTTAATGATCCGGCATACGGAAATTTTTAGCTCACCGCGAATGAAGACGAGATCGCCCTAATATATTCTACGAGACGCGCTAACCCGCTCGCCGAAGTTATTTTAATAACGGCGCTGAAGATCCGTTAATTATTTCCTGCCATTTCTGTAGTATAATACAGCCTACCTGACTCATGTTATTGGGACGACCAGGTAGCTAAATGGGATTGCTATAATATTGGAATTTAATTCCATTACGGCGGACTATTCCCTTAACCAATTCCCTTGGGCTAATCCATATTAGCCCGCCTCGTGACTCATACCCAGCTACACAGTAGCTGGCTTAAAACATTGTGGTATGGAAGGCCTTACAATTAAGTCTCTTTATTTTGTGACTACCATTACTATATTAGTTCTGCTCTATCTACAGTACAGTAGGTTAGGCAACACGTGTGCTCGTCTCGCGCTTTAGTATATAAGCGCTTTGTCGCGTCTCATTGCGAACGTCTGAACAAATACAAGCTTCTCTGGAGCTTTCCCTGCGCGAGCTGTAGCGCCGCGTCCCGGATCGACCCCCGCTCCAGCCGTCTTCCGCGCCCCGGTTGCGTCTATTAAGGTGCAAAACGGATACCTGGAATGTCTCAGCACGCGAGCATGCTTTATCTACCAGGTCCTCCGTCCCTCGTCACAGTCACCAGGAGCGCGACTGTCCCCTGTCCCTTTAAGCGGTTCCCTACGCGATCTGTAGCGCCACGTTCCGGTATTTCCCCGTCTCCTACGTACCCGACGCCATTGACGGAGTCTTCACCATGTGCCAGTTGCCAGAAAGTGCGCCTCCCTTGTCTCCGTCCTGTCGCCAGAGAATGCTACCTCTCCTTTACCTCCCCTACTGCGATTTGCTACCTGTAGCACCGCGTCCCGCACCCCACTCCTCCGTCTCACAACGCGCCGTGCATTTTGTTTTGTCTTTGTCCCTGTTGCTAGTGAGAGCGACGCCCCCTTCTCCCTCGGTCCTTGAAGCCAGTGAGCGCGTCTCCCCTCGCTCTTCCCATTCACCTGACGCGAGCCAAGCGCTGCGTTGCATACCCTGGCCCCGTCCCAGACCCCAGCGAGTGCGTCTCCCCATTTTACCCGGTCTCCAGCGGACGCGACCTCCCCTCCATCTACCACTACCCTACCGCCCTCGTATCATCACTAGAGAATTTTCTTTCTGCATTGCTATCTCACAGAGCGCCCCGGGGCGCTCTTTGGCCCATACAGTCCGCCAGATACCGTTACAAAGTATCTGTGTCCCCGTACCTATAGTAAATACAGTTCTAGAAAGCCACCAGGCCCCTTTCACGGGATCACCTGCTACCGAATCTGACTAAAATGCTCTGTTAGCACTATTATTGTAAACGTACGCCTTAGTTGGTTTGTGTGATACTACAGTTTCCATTATCGTTTGTAGATCAGAAAACGGCGTTTAGATATTGTCGGCGTGAGACCGTCATGATCTACAGTCTCACTTCTAGTCAAGGCTAAGTGTGAGGTTTGGTAGATGAGCATAATATCGAACGGGGTATAACTGGTGACTCTGAGACCCGTGCAATTATACTCGTAAGATATTGCGTGCAGTAACTGGTCCCAGTCGCGACCATGTTCACTACAGTAGCATATTGAATGTACTAAGAATTTTCTATTAAATCTCTCTATTTGCCCGTTGGTTCGAGGTTGGTAGGCAGAATTGAATGCTTGTCTGATACTAAGAGTAGTAAAGACAGCAATAACGAAGGCCGCGGTAAACTAGGTACAGCCGTCAGATAGTAAATAGGCCGGCCGGCTATGATATTAAACCCACTCTTTGCATAAATCTTGTGCTTCTACAAGAGCGGTTATAGTAAGCAGAGTACAGGCCTAATACATTTTCTTGTATCGGTCTTTCATGCATAGTATATGTTAATAACCACCTTGGGTCCGGGGTAGCGGCCCAAAGATGTCTATGGCTACATGATATCATGGTCGTTTGGCCGAAAATAGTTTTAACAACAAGTGGTGCTTACGTAATTGAATACGTCTCTTGGCACACTCGACACAATTTCGCACAGCTGCGAAATCTTCTAGGACCACTTGTAGACAGTAGAACTCCTTACGCAGAGTAGCGTAAGTTCTCGTACCTCCATGGTGACCTGAAGGCCTGTGGTAGTGGGAGATATGCAATCCTTTTCCGTATGGCAAATGGTGTTACTATCTGTCTAGAGAAATCTATAGGAAATATTTTTTCTAGTAAGCAGCTATATTCTATACAGAATTAGTTATGTACGACGGAGCATATTTGATTTAACAGGGCCCGAATGAACTTATCGTCGGCCTGGTGAATTATTATCTCTTCCGTACTGTACGGCTTGAACGGCTGCAGTTCCACCCTCCGCAATTTTCGCGCTGCCTATCACGCCCTACAAAATCAGCATCATTGCCAGGGCCACACGCTAAAAAGCCGGGCCGCATTTCTTTCTTTTGAACTACCGCCTGAATTTATCAGGCGCACAAGCAAAATGCACACTCTTCGATGAAGGAAAATTCAATCTTTTCCGATTCCCGTCAATTTATGAGCCCAACTGCAGACTGCCACTTCTTACACATATTTATCATCATCTTTCGTTTGAATTAGTCTCAAAATAACCGAATCTGAGATACTTTTCATCCAGCCTTTGGACGGTACGTCGAATTATGCCTTGGGCCGTATCTGCGTGTCGTCTGCATGTCAGGCCAAAGGCCTAATCGCAGAATTCTCATCGAAGTAATTACCGGTTGGCGTAAAAAATTCCAAGTTATAAAATCAAAGACTCCAAGCCAGTGGAATAATCACTAATTATTTAGGATTCTAACCTCTTAGTTTCGTCAATGCTGTCATTGGAAAACAGGTCGACTTTATTGACAATCTGGTACGTTCGTTACTATTAGAAGAGGACAGCGTCGAAGATTAAAAGATATTAGAGATCGTATCTCTTCGCTACAAGAGCTCCTGAAACGAAATTTCGAAGCACATTGACCGTATGGCTGCAAAAACCGAGCAGCTCCGGACTATGCAGAAAAGTATGGACGAGTCTTTGAAATTCATAATTTGCATCGCTTCGATTGATGTAATTGAGATGTGTCTTTTGTTCGCGGCTATCAAGACGTTGGCCGACACGGAATTCCAGTGGTACTTTATCGCAGAGCGTCTCATTGATGAATACAGCTCTGTCAATAAAAGCTCCTAAGATGAATAGTCCATTGCAGTTGGAACATTCACTTGCGATTTTTGCAGTCGTCCCGGCCACATTGTGGAAACTTTCTGGACCAACTCTCCCGATCCGCACAACCGCCTTGGACCCCTAAAGAAAGACGGAAAATTCCATGCGGAAAAGAGTGATTCCAAACATGTGCCGTCCCCCAATACTCGGAAGTCAAAAAATAAGAGCCGAAAGAAGAAGGGCGAGCAACTTTGTGCCATTTTCTTGCAAGAAATAAGAAGACCCCGAAGCACGAAACCGTGATGGCAGACTCTGACAACACGTCCCACATAAATGCAAATGTTGAATGTGTCAATCAAGATAAGGACTACAGAACGAAGATCCTATTTTCAGACAACTCGAAGACCACTGGATAGCAGAATGGTTTCCGCAAGGTCACGTGGCAAGGTGAGACGGGACCTATTCATGTGAGTATTTTTGAAATTCTATTCGCCCGTGACATAAAAAGAAACCTCATGTCCGTGTCTATTAGTCAAGAATTACATCGCGGCTTTTTCTGTCGGGGAAAGGCTGTATTTATAGACCTTTTGCATATTAACAAGACCAATTGGTTTTGCCAGTCAGGGCCGTGATGGAATTTTCTACAACTCTGACAAAGAAACGTCGGTACCAATGGAAATTCGATGACTATGAGACTTTTGAAAGAATTATGAAGACTTTTGAAGAGACTGACAGAGAAAATTCCGTCCATGTAGAAGAGCAGGAGACATCATGGACGGAAAGCGAGGATAATGAGACGTAAAGATACGTCTCGTTCTACCGAGAGGGCCCTCAGACTCCGAGTCAGTGAATAGCTACGGAGACGTCACTTAGTTTAGCTTTGAGGACCATTGAGCGTCACAGACTGAAGTGCTCGTTACTTCCGACTAGACATACTCAGAAGAAACATAGGTCGGAAAAGACGACAGAAGTGATCGCCAATCCCTACTATGAAACCTATGTCTTGGTAATGTCCTTAACGAGGGCCAAATTAGACTCCAAATTTCCAACGGCATCCTGCCTAAAGTTAGGCTTTTCCCCAACGGTTGTGTATATTTTTCAAGTAAACGTTTCTAAATTTTGGCCCCGGAAAATTGACAAAAGCGAAGACCGTTGAAGATATATGTAGATAAAAAGGGGATAAATCAAAACAATTCGGGCAAAGGCGCGAAGTACTTCTTCGACATTGCTGAAAAATAATACCGGTTCTTTCAAGCCTTCCCGATGGTCTACAAGAGCGAGGCTTTGGGAAAAGTCCTCACGGTTGTCAGGTGGTTAAAACCCAGGCTTGTGAGACGATCAATTCATTCTACAATTATGGCAGCCAGGAGTTACCAAAGCGCAACGGAAACTTAAAGAGGAATGTTTGTACACATATGGCTCAACAGCCTACGATTCCGCCTCAAAAGAACTGGCTGAAATACATGTCGGAATAGTTCTACAGTATAACAGAGCCACTCTTCTGCAATTTTGACTATGCTGTGAGGTACGAAGCATGGTATAAGAACATGGTTTCTCACAGCCCTATGAAATAGCCATGGGTAATGGTTGCCGAGAAGCCCAAAACGACAGGCATTTAGGTTTTAGGATGTTGTATCACCCATTGAATTCAATTCTTTCGACATTTGACTCTCGCCTTAAAGAAGGTCTGTGCTTAGGATATGCTGGCGGAGTAGTATACAATGTCCTATCAATCGACAAGGTGGTAAGAACCAAGCACTCTCGTGCTTTCGGAGACGAATTGCAAGGAGTGAGGCGTATTCGGCCGATTGAATAAGACGACCAAAATGGGCAGTCCTACGGGAAGGATGTTGAAGCAAGTCTTTCAGACACAAGTGAAGTGTCTCTATCAGTCCATGAACCGTTGCTCAGTTACTCATAAAGTTACGAAGATGACGAAACAAGTCCACAGGTCCCTTCAGAATAAATGATCACCTACATATCACCGCAGCCAAGCACGTTTGGTGTGTTCTAAGATTAGGCTGAAAAGTTGACTAGATTTGAGGAAGAGGAGGACTAACATGATGAATAATAATCAGAGAAGACCCAGACGAAGACTTGGTAGACGAAAACAACGATTACGACGATTACCACGATTATGATGATAAATAGCCACAATCTTTCAGCTCTCGTCTTCGCAGAAAGGCCCGAATACTGTGAAGCGCAGCCGCTCTCCACGTAGAGATATTAACAGATAATGAGCCGAAGCTCCAAAAGGCTTTGAAGACCCTCTAGTGGATACACTTTCTGCAAGCCATCAAAGAGGATTTCACGAACCTCATAATTTTGAGGACCTGGGTCAATGCCGACAGGATCCCTACAGGCATGAAGGTGATTATGTCTGGAATTATCCTCAGACTCAAGTGAGACCAAGATGGACGACCTTCACGGTTAAAGGATCGTTCAGTCGATCGAAGCTAATTTCAGGCTCACCATTTAGGCTACAGCGAACTCTACGCGCCGATTGTATGTATCGAGACCGTTCAGTTACTATTCTCGGCGGCCACTGAAAAATACGGATGAAACGAGCGTCTCGTAATCAAATGCGGGTTTTTTCAAACTGAGTCGTTCCCATCGTGGCTTAAGAAGTCAAAAAACCCAGGGAGACGATCCATCTCTTCAGTCGAGTTCGTCCGCCGCTGCCGCCTTCCCCGTCCTTTCTGTCCCCGTCCTTTTTTTTATCGCTTCTCCACCGTCTCTCAACTAATCGAAACGAGTTTGGATTGGCCTGTCTCCTAAGCCGTGGTGACCTCTCGTGTCGCCCTTCTCCCAAGTCGTTGCCTTGGTGACCTTTCGTGGCGCCCGACTCTCAAGTCGTGCATCTCGCGACTTGTCTTTAAAGTCGTCTCCCTGCCTAATCCGTCGTGATCAAGAGAAGACTGAAGACTTAAAAGACTTATTCGCTCATTGCGAGACCCCACATACCTTGACCTTTTGGCTCATAGTGAGAATCACTAGTCATATTATCCAAGTTTGGACTCATGGGAGACGAAATCGGGCCATCCTCTTCTCGCCGGCCTAGTAGACGGTCACCATGGCGTCGATCGGCGAACTCGTCATCTTTTTGGGCTTGCGAGACGCATCAAGTCTTCCCTTCCATTCCGGCGGGAGGGGCCACGGGGCCGTTCCGCCTTCAAAGGGCGACTGCATTGACTTTTGAGCTGGTGGTTGACTTTGAATTAGACTGACAGGGCCGCCGGTTGGGTGGTACAAGCCTGGACGGAGTCCCTCGGCGACCATTCAGCGCCCGCCTCATGAGTCTGCGTTGAAAATGGCGGTATAGGGCGCCACGGACTCAGGAGTCCAGATGGTGTACCCGGGGGAGGTTTATTATGCCGCGGACATCGCCGCCGGGAGAGACTGTGGAGTCGTTGGCCCTCCTCCTCCCCGGGTACACAGCCTACCTCCCCGGCTTCCGTTGTATACCATAATCAAGACGTTTCGTGTCTATGAGGAGCCTCCGTACCCTCTGCAAGAGTATTTAGACCTTCAGGAACCCGGCGAGGCCCCGTTTTTGGACGCCACCCGCTGCACGACCATCAGGGCTTATGATCCGATACAAGTGCCTCAGGCGGGATTCATTTCTGTGTCTGCTCAGTCGTGTTGGACGGAAAGGTGGCAGCATTCTGGCGGACGCATGGCCGCTGGCTACCACTCCCTCATCGAATCATTAGTCCCTTTCGACAGCCCTTATATCCGCTCTCGCGAAGAGGTACGGTAAGCAAGGTCGTTGCGGATGAATTTATAGTGGTTCATGAGTGAGCCTGGCCAGTAGATTCGCGTCCTGCCGTTCCATCTTCGATGGGTGTTCCCCGGTCGTCTCGAAAGTGTTTGGTTCCTCAACCGCGAATATTGGGGGGCGCAACTCGGGACGGAACAGCGAGTCCGGTCCGTCTCCCCACGGACCTGTGCAGGTACGTGTGCGTTTCCTCCTACTTTATTATATCAATGTGCGTGTCCGTGTCCATGTGCAAGTTGGTTTTAGTTTTCTAGGGTGTATCCATTTACGTTTCCGTGTCGATGTATATTCCTGTGTATGCGGATATATTTACTTGTCCGTCTCCCTGTCCGTCCCATTTTGCGTATCCGTGTCCGTGTCCGTCTGCGTTTCCATCTCCATTTGCGTGCACATTGCCAACTGCATGTCCGTATCCGTATCCGTATCCGTATTTGTACCCGTATCTGCAGCCGTATACGTATCCGTACCCGTATACGTATCCGCATCTGTACCCGTACCCGTACCTGTACCCGTACCCGTACCCGTATCACTATCACTATCACTATCACTATCCGTATCCGTATCCGTATCCGTATCCGTATCCGTATCCGTATCCGTATCCGTATCCGGATCCGGATCCGTGTCCGTATCTGTACCCGTACCCGTACCCGTACCCGTACCCGTACTTTTTTTGTTTGCAACGAAGTTACATGCGCTGTGATTAGTTCCAATTACATTAAGGCGTAAAAGGATAATACTCTAATCGAAAATCAAAAGTGTGATTTTTGTTTTTTTATTAAACTTTTATATTTAATTTTTTTCTCGCTACTTACCACGTTTCCAGATACGAAGGGTTGAAAACGCGGCGACTGGCGGGAAAGGGTAACATTAGTGCGAGAAACGGACA
>JAVCKV010333001.1:0-13791 GCA_032274145.1 Herpochondria borealis
GATGGTGGCGCCATGTTTGGCGTTGTACCTAAGTCATTGTGGCAAAAAACGAATCCGGCAGATAGCAAGAACATGTGCAGTTGGGCCTTAAGAAGTATGCTAATTGAGGATGGAGATCGTTTAATGCTTATTGATAATGGAATGGGCGATAAACAATCAGATAAGTTTTTCGGTTACTACTATCTTCATGGTGATGATAGTTTGGAAGGAAGTTTAAAAAATCTTGGTTTTCATCCGGATGATATTACTGATGTATTTTTAACACACTTACATTTTGATCATTGTGGAGGTGGCGTAAAATGGAACGGAGACAGAACAAAATATGAGCCTACTTTTAAAAATGCTACTTATTGGAGCAACAGCAAACATTGGAAATGGGCAACTGTTCCTAACCAAAGAGAAAAAGCTTCTTTCCTAAAGGAGAACATTATACCCATGCAAGAATTTGGCCAATTAAAGCACATTGACTTAGAGGGTTTTAATTTTTTCGACATTCTAATGGTAGACGGACATACAGATGCTCAGATGATTCCACACATTAAATACAAAGATAAAACCGTTGTTTTTATGGCAGATCTCTTACCTTCCGTTGGACATATACCTCTGCCTTATGTTATGGGATATGACGTTCGTCCCTTATTAACACTCGATGAAAAAGGGAAATTTTTAAAAGAAGCCGCAGATAATGAGTATGTATTATTTCTTGAACATGATAATCTAAACGAGTGCTGTACCGTGCAACATACAGATAGAGGTGTTCGTTTAAAAGATACCTTTAGTTTTAATGAAATGTTTGGATAAGTAAGTTTAAAGTGAAAAAGTTTAAAAGTCATGTATTTTTATTTGTGATTATTCTATTCTTTCATAAGCCTCAATTGTTAACTTTTGTAAAAAATATTGTAGTAAATCATTTCGTTTAATGGATGTGACCATAGATCAAAACTCTCCTATTTAGCTTTCAACACCTTACCTCACCTCTAATGATAAAATTCCAACAAATAATATTACTCGTTACATTGATATTTCATCAATTACTTGGTTATACTCAAACCGCTAGTGTTATTTTTCAGAGCGATCAGAATGAGCAATTTCAAATCAGCATCAATCACATGAAACAGCACAAAAACTATAGTAACAACATTAAAATCAATCAGCTTAAAGGAAATATCCCTTATAATGTTAAAATTAATTTTGAAAATGATACGATCCCTCTGCAACAAAACATTTTCTTAATTGATGATGGATTGGCTCACATTTACCACATTTCAAAAAAAAGTATACAACTAAAAAAAGTTATTCCTACTCCCTTAGCTCCTAAAAATGTAAATCAACTGGAGATTATTTACACTAAAAACAAGGCAATGATTTTAGATACCATAAAAAAAGATACGCTGCAGATAAAAGATACAGCGCATGTTGTGCCTTTTGCCAGTTACTATAAACTTGAAAATTATAACGGAGAAATAGCTTGTCCTTTCCCCATAAAGGAAATCGAAC
Organism: Herpochondria borealis; assembly: GCA_032274145.1. Lineage (NCBI taxonomy): Eukaryota > Rhodophyta > Florideophyceae > Ceramiales > Ceramiaceae > Herpochondria > Herpochondria borealis. The sequence continues at coordinate 1,498 of JAVCKV010333001.1, forward strand.
AAGCTGAATTGAAAGGTATAATTATTCGTGAAAAATTAGAAGAGAGTAAATTAGAGAAAGTAAAACTAGCTATACAAGATATGGATTCCGCCTGCGTATTGGTATCACAAACTAAAGAGTTAATTTTACTATTAGAATTTGAAGAAACCAGATTGAATTTCGCAAAATTCATATATCCCTATACGTTTGATGTTGATAACTACGAGAAACTCTATTCAGTTTTCAACTATGAAAACAGCAAGGATGAATTAAGATTGTTTATAAAAGAGTATCTAAAGAAGTAAAAAAGGTATACTCTCTAAAATATTTAATTTTGAGACAATTTCAACCTATCCAAAATTTCTAATGAATCATACGGGTTAAATAAACTACCCTTATCTAACAACCGAGACTCTACCCATTCTATTATGCTTCTCTCCATTAATGTCTTTAAAGGTAATTTTCCATATATAGACATCATTTTTAACTAAGCCCCCTTTATAAGTTCCATCCCAAGCGCCAAACTTTTTATTGGATTCATAAATAAGTTCTCCCCATCTATCAAAAATAAAAAAAGTATAATCGGTTTCCAATATACCAAAGCCTTTAGGAAAAAAACCTTCATTGACTCCATCTTCATCAGGTGTAAATGCGTTAGGAACATATAATGCATAATCACCAATAACGATAGCATTTTTAGCCGTTGAGTCAATACAACCGTTAACATCAGTGACAGTTAAGGAAATTAAATAACGTCCAATCTCCTCCTCAAATGTATAGCTAGGGTTTTGTAATGTACTTGTATCAAGTCCAGCAATATTCCATTGATAATCTAAGCTCGAAGGTATAGCAAAAGAGCTCGACTGATTTTGAAAATAAAAACTTGGATCAAGCGTGGTAGCTGGATTTGGTTCAATAGCAAAATCAGCTCTTGGACTTTTAAATATCGTAATGTACCCTTGTTTTATTAAAGAGTTGGTACAGCTTCCTGTTGCTGCCGTTGTTGTTACTGTAAGTTGAACATCATATTGACCAGCGTTGTTATAGATATGCGTAACAGAATCTACATTAGGACTGTAATTGGCTCCTAATCCAGATATAACAACCCCATCACCAAAGCTCCAAGTTAAAATTCTATCTGAAGCACCAGGTATATTTATAAATGTAAAAACTTGATTTTCCGCTTCACAGCCATCTTGATTATCAACAATAAAATCTACTACGGGTAAAGGATTTACCAATACTGTAACGCTTTTTGATACAGGAGGGGAACAACCATCATTAACAGTAACAGTGTAGGTAGTCGTTGTTGTCGGTGCAATAGTCTGTGATAATCCATTAAACCCATTATCCCATGCATAAGTATATGGTCCTCCATTACCGGCAGAAACTACAGCAGCCATAGTAACTGATTCTCCAATACAAATAACCGAATCAAAAGGATTTATTACTAAAGCTAAAGGTGGATCTACTGTAACAGTTACGTTAATTGGTAAAGAGGGGCAAGCATTTGCATCCATAGCAAAAACAGTGTAGACGGCAGTTGAAGTAGGAGAAACATTATAAGGATTCCCAATAAATGTCCCCCCATCCCAATTATAAGTATATGCTGGCCCATTTCCATTAGTCCCAATAGCCGTTAAATCTACGTTTTCTCCGAGACATATTGCCGGAGAAGCAGCAGTCACAGTAACTTGACTTGGTTCGGTAATTATTACGGTAGCAGTATCAGTGCAACCAGAATTTGGATCTACAACTTGCACATTATGTGTCCCAGCACCTAAGTTTGTAACCGTTGCTGTAGTTTGATTACTAGCACTATACCAATCATAAGAGTAAGCCGTTAAAGGGTCTAAACCAGCTACCGTAGCTGTTCCATTCAGTGAGTCTTTACATAACGCAGGTGTAGAACCCGTTATCGAAGAAATAACCAATTTGGGCTGTGTGAGTATAAAAGTTGAATCCTGTACACATCCAAAACCATCCGTTACAGTTACCGTTACATTTCCCGCACCTAAGTTAGTCTCAAGTGCTGCCGTTCCTACTGAAGAACTCCATACATAAGAGTAAGGAGCCGTTCCATTAGGTTGAATAGATATAGATCCGTTCGAAGCACCAGAACATGTTGGATTGATAGGAATCCCTGCTAGGCTTAACGTTTTTACAGTTACTAAACCTATAGAATCATGGTCACACCCATTTGCATCTGTAAATGTACAAGTATATTCTGTTGTTGTTGTTGGGGAAACCTTAATTGTTGACGTGGTTTGACCACCTGGAGTCCATAAAAAAGTACCTCCCGCAGAATTTGGTGTTGCTGTTAGTGTAGCTTCTTCCCCTAGGCATATAGTAGCAGAATCAACAGTTACAAGAGCTGGTGGATATACATCAACATTATACTCTAATAAGGTAGTACATGTTAATCCAGGAATAGCAGTAACTGTACAGGAATAAGCAGTTAAAACAGCAGGTGATACTCTAATAGAATCCGTTGTTTCTCCACCAGGTGTCCAAGCATAAGCAGCAGCACCTTTTGGCGCGAATAGAGTAGTGGAATCTTCAGGACATATCAATTGATCACCAACTATAGCCATAGGACCACAGAAAACATCTAAATAAGCATAACCGTAGTGCGCCCCCAAAGAACAGTCTCCCGTTGTAAACCTTACTGTAACACACGTTCCAACAAAAGGAGTTAAATCAAGAAAAATATCAGTCCATGGTTTGTAATATACGTTGGGATCGGCAAGAGAAGCAGTGAATCCTGGAATTCCAGGACCACCTACAACATGGTACGCACCACAGAAAACAGAATCACCATTACAGTCAAAAACATCAATATTAAAAAAAGGTTGTTCGGTCGCATTATGAGGAGGGCTACCACCTCCACTCGCATCTTGAATTACTAAAGCATAGGAGTAAATCATCATAGCATTAGCGGCTGTAACAGTAAATTTTTGCTCAACAGAAGCTCCTCCGTAACCACCATTATCAGCATCTCCTAGCATCATAGAGTTATTACCCCCATTTGGATAAACAACTGGAAAAAGACCAAAAGGATCCACTCCTGCACCGGCTGTTATAGCCATTTGAGTTGATGCTGTGCTTCCAAAAACATGCGGAGTATATGTTGGATTCTGTGCTCCAGGAGGACCTGTGGCAATAGCCCGATTCACATTCCCGGCAATTCCATATGTACCATACCAACCATTAAAGTTACCATCCTCAAAGCCCATGTTTGTACATCCTGGTTGTAAGGAAATAAGAGGTATATTAATGCATTCTATTGTAGCTTCCCATCCTAAAGAAACTGTTAGATTAGTAGATGATTTAAATACAAAAGTTAAACAACCTGAATAACCAAGTACACTTACCCCAGTATATCCTCCTGCAAAAACAGATACTAAAGGGGAAGCAGCACTAGTCCCATCATAAACCCATAAGGTATCTTCAGCAGTAACAGTTTGAATCATCGAAAAATTAAACTTGATACCATCCGTAGTTCCAGAACAAAAAGTGGTAGTATAATTCTCTCCAGAATTATAATAGGATTGTCCACCGATCAGAACGTCTTGAGAATCAAAAAAGGTTCCTGAACAGGTATTAATGGTTTGACCATTAACATCATCCATTTCGTAGGTTTGCGCTTTTAATGTGTTTCCAACAACACAAATCAAAAACAATAAAAAATAGTTTGCTTTCATATCGTTTTTTAAAAAATAAGTAATGAACTAGACTCTTTGTAAGTCGAAAAAAAAAGATAAAAGGTTGCTTTTCATCTATTAAATAGTTTATTACACCGATAAACAGTATTATTGAATTAACAATAATTTCTTAGTAAGAGAACCTTTATCAGTTGTTAGCTGAACAAAATAAAGACCACTCGGATTATTGGTAATATCAAATCTTTTGCTACTCGTTTTAAGAACAACCTCACCTAATACGTTACGAATAATTATTTGATAAATTACTTGCTCACTTCCAATTGAAACAATTCCTTTGGAAGGATTAGGATATAATTTCACTGCAATATCAACTTCGCTTTCTTCAATTATGTTTGTAATAGCATTAAATAAATTTATTCTTCCTGTTCCCAATTTATTCGTAAACATTGGATTCAAACCATTTAAACCATCGGCCGTGCCCTTTAACAATGTTATTATTTGTTTATTCGTATAAGTCGGAAACTGTGCTTTCATTAATGCAGCTCCACCAGAAACAATAGGTGCTGCCATAGATGTTCCGCTATTCGTGCTATAAAATCCATTGGCTCCGGTAGTATAAATCGCGCCTCCAGGAGCAGATATATCGACATAACTACCAAAATTAGAATTCCACAACTTAATATCGTTCTGATCTGTTGCGGCTACACTAAAAACTCCCTCATAGGCAGCAGGATAAAAAATATTAGCCGAATTATCATTACCTACTCCAGAAACAACTAAACAAGCTTTATTGATAACAGCATAGTCGATGGCATCTTTCGCAAATTGAGAAGAGTTGTAACCTCCCCAAGAACAATTAATTACAAAACAATCATGATCTGCGGCATAAACGACACCCTGATAGGCCTCGGTTAATAAACCAACATTATTCGAAATTTTAACCGGTAGAAATTTAGAATTAAAGCCAACTCCCGAAATTCCTGTTGTGTTATCTGTAACTGCAGCGGCAATACCAGTTACATTAACACCATGACTTAAAGATTCCCACAAAGCGTTATTATCATTCATTCCTAAATCCCAACCTAAATAATTGTCAATGTATCCATCACCATCATCGTCAACTCCATTAATTGGATCGGCATAATTAATCTTTATATTACCCAACAGATCAGGATGTGTCGGATCCCAACCTGTATCAGTGATACCTATGATGACATTGGTATCACCGGAAGTAAAATCCCAGGCATTTTCTGCATTAATTAAATCAATATAATATTGTCTCGATAATGATGTATCGTTTGGCGTGTAAGTTAATTGAGGCAAATAATATGGCTCAACATACGCTGTAATATTTAGCTCGCTTATTTTTTTAATCACATTTGAAACGGTAAATGAATTAGCATAGGTCAGTTTATATATTAGAGAGAGATCAATGCACCCTTCTTTTACTTCTTGCAACTTGTTTGGAAATATTTTTTTTAAATTAATTAAACCTATTTCTGCGAATACTGTATTCAATTTGGATATATCAACAGCTGTTTTTGAACAAGTTGATCGATACTTATTCTTCATTTTAAAAATTAAAGTTTTAGGAAGTATTTCATCTACTCGTTGAGAGATTCCAAGCTGATAAAATAACATTGTAATAACTAAAAAAATAATTTTCATTTTAATAACAATCCGAAGCATATAACGAAATTAAGAATTAAGAATAGAATCTGTTCAACTCCTTTTATTAAAGGTCATTTTCTAATTTTAAATCTTTATTTCTGTTTTAAAAACAGAAATAAAAAGTTATCGCCTTAAGTGTGATCAAAAAGAAAAAGTTGTTAAGACAACATCAATGCAATACCATTACTTTTTGAAGGTATTCTTTAGTATCTGTAATCAACTTAACGTGATATGATCCATTCGCTAAATTAGAAAGATCTATAACCACCCGCTTTTGTTTAATGTTCTTTTTAATCAAGACTACTTCACCTATCAAATTAATTACAGATACCGAATTAACTTCATCAGCATCAAAATGTAAGGTTAATTTTCCTTTTGTCGGATTCGGGTACAAAGAAAACAAACTCTTATCAAGGGCGTTAATTCCTAAAGGAGTAACACCTACATTTACAGTATCTGAGAATGCTTTACATCCACTTCCGTTAGTTGCCAAAACATAAACACTGACAGTTGTATCTATATAAATACTTTGAGAAGTATCTCCTGTTGACCATAAATAGGATGAATATAATGGTGAATTAATTTGAACGCTATCTCCATCCACAATACTCTGATCTCCTCCTATCGTAAAATTATAATTAGACGTGTTTAATGAGGCATAAGCATCAGATTTACCATAACCATAAGAGTTATTTGGAGTTAAACCAGTAAAAGAGTCTTTCTTTACTGAGGACATAAGTGCAGATTTTATTTCCGACATTGTTGCATTAGGACATTTCTCTAAGTACAAGGCAACTATTCCAGCAACAGCAGGAGATGCCATGGAAGTTCCACTCTTTAAAGAATGTTTCCCACCAAAACCAACAAGGCTCCGCGAAATACTTGTAGCTACGGTATGAGGTGTAGTACTCATAACATTTCTACCAGTTGATGCCAAATCTGGTTTTATCTCACCTCTTCTGCTAGGACCAATACTAGAAGCTATGTCAATTTCACCAGGAGTATCTGGTGTTACTTGAATTATAGAATCAACATCCAAGTAGGTTTTTCGATTAACATAAGTTCCTACCGTTAAAATAGATGGTAAACAGGCATAACTCCCTACGATAGTTTGAAAAGTATCAGGAGACGCGTAGTACATAATATTAGGGTATACTGTTACGTCTGGCAACCCCGTTCTCAACATGTTTGAAGTGCCCATTAATTTAGCATCAGACCATATATCTAGCTCACCGCTACCCGTAGTCATAAAACTAAAATTATATAAATTAGAATCAGGTTCTTGTAGATGAACTTGCAACAGATACTTGTCGCCTTGCAGTTCACCATAAGTATCAACAATCCCAATAATATTTCCATTGTTAAAGATAGTATCCGTGTAAATTCCTAATCTATTTTTGATAGTTGTAAAAGCTGTATTTCCTCTAAAACCAAAACTACCTGATGGTAAATTAGCACCAACAGCAAATTGAACACTATTAAGATCCGCAGTGTCTGCCCATGCTTCATAAAAAACAGCTCCATAACCTAACGAACTACTGGGGTTATATTTAAACCAAGTAAATGTTGTATCAGAATTTACTTGATGTTTAACATGAAAAAATCGATCTCCCTCATTTCCAGCAGCACACACAAAAGCTCTTCCGGGTTTAGCATTTACTAAGCTATCAATCATAAGAGCACGTAAATCGGTACCATCATGAGAACCTTCATAACTTCCTAAACTGGCATTGATGACGCACGGCATATTTAATGCATCTGCGACTTTATAGATATAATCAACAGCATCTAATATTGTAGATTCGGTACTATTAAAATCGACAGAAACTGCCACAATACCAGCATCAGGTGCAATTCCTCTATAATTACCCACCGCTAAACCGTTACCAACGCCTATGCCTGCGACATGGGTTCCATGTCCTTTGTGGATTAGTGGATCCTCATGATTAGGTAGGCCAAAATGTAAATCAACTGAATCCCAAACAACTCCATATCCATAAGAACTTGTTCCATTGTCGAGTTCACGCTGATCCCATAGAATTCGTATTCTTGAATTGCCCAAACTGTCTTTAAAATCAGCATGATCGGTGTCAATTCCAGTATCTATTAGCCCAAAAAGAACACCCTTGCCTGTATAAGAACTGATAAGAGGTGCATCTCCATTATTAACGGGGCCAACATTATTATTAATGTGGATAGAGTCGTTCAATACTCTGATTTCACCTCCAGAATACTCAATACTTTGAACACATTTTTTTTTAGAAAAATTAGCAATTAAACTCGGAAGTAATTTTACCTGAACAAAATCACCAAAAGACAGTCCTATCACCCCTTCTAATCCATAAACTTCTTCTATAATTTTATTAACATTTCCACGAACGATAAGAGAAAGTTTTTGATCTGTATCTCTGTACTTTTCAATTTCTGCTCTTAGTTTAAAATTAATTTTTAAATTCTGAGAGTCTGCATTTAAAGCACCTATCAACAACAATAATAAGATTATATTTCTCATAAATTAAAAAGTAAACAAACCACGTAAATAGCTATTTCTTTCATTAAACGTTAGTTTATTAAAATTGGTTCTATTTTTTTATTTCGCTCAAAATTCTAAGTTAGAAAATTTACTACAATAACCCGTTGTAAATTCTGAGAGTTTTGTTTCAAAAATCTGTCAGCTCAAGTTTTTCTGAAAAAATCATCAAGAACCAGCCTTTTTATTGTCAAAACTTTTATTATCGAACAGTTTCTCTCTGAAAAACTACTCTAATTGATAAATTTTGAAATTTTCTATTCAAAATACAGAACGGGTTAGAATACCATTAGTATGAGTCACACATAAGCATATAAGATAAACCCATATTATAGAGCTGTTTCAATAAACTCTTCGGATTTAAAAGAATGAAATCACATTTTGAAATATTGAGGTATTTCCTTTAAAAACTTAAAGCTATTCGCTTTGAAATCAATTTCAGCGCAATAGTGATCCAAGCCATTGGTCACAATCAAATAGGGCACTTTAAATACCATATTATACCTTGCAACTTGTTCGAATGCGTCTTGATCAATTTTAATTTTTGGTGCTTTACACTCTACTAAAACCAAAGGATTCCCTTGATCATTATACACAACGATATCAGCCCTTTTTTTCAATTCGTTTAATTTCAATCCTTTTTCAACAGCGATTAAACTAGCTAAATAACTTTTCTCTTGGATTAGATATTGAATAAAATTTTGCCTCACCCATTCCTCCGGTTGCAGCACTAAATACTTTTTTCTGATCGGGTCAAAAATATACTTTTTACCGTTTTCTTCTGTTATTCTAAAATGATATGGAGGCAGGTTTAACTTTTCCATAATATCCCGATAATTTAACCCTTTTAATATTTCTGAAATACTATACTATAAAGAAACTGCTGCTTTTATATGCGGATGTGGCTCATAATCCACCAATTCAAAATCTTCAAATTTAAAATCAAAAATATTCTTTATTGTTGGGTCAATTTTCATTTTAGGCAGCTTCTTTGGTGTTCTACTCAATTGCAATTTAGCCTGTTCTATATGATCATTATATAAATGAACATCGCCAAAAGAATGAATAAAGTCTCCATATTCTAAATCACAAACCTGAGCTACCATCATAGTAAACAAGGCATAAGATGCAATGTTAAATGGAACGCCTAAAAAAGTATCGGCACTTCTCTGGTAAAGCTGACATGATAACTTCCCATCTGTTACGTAAAACTGAAAAAAAGCATGACAAGGAGGTAATGCTGCTTTTCCGTTAGCAACATTCTCTGAAAATGATATCGATGTATCAGGCATAACAGAAGGATTCCATGCAGAAACTAACAATCTACGACTATTGGGGTTCTTTTTTATTTCTGCTATTAGATCCGTAATCTGATCAATTCCATCTCCATTCCAGTTACGCCATTGGTAGCCATAAACTGGACCTAAGTCACCTTCATCATTTGCCCAACCATCCCAAATCTTTACACCATTTTCTTTTAAATAATTAATATTAGTATCACCTTTAAGAAACCAAAGCAATTCATGAATAATGGATTTTAAATGTAATTTCTTTGTTGTTAAACAAGGAAAACCTTCACTTAAGTCAAATCGCATTTGATAACCGAAACAACTTATTGTTCCCGTTCCAGTTCTATCGCCTTTTTGCGTTCCTTTTGATAAGATATGATCTAATAAATCAAGGTATTGTTGCATGCTTCTGATTTTTTATAAGCATAAAATTCGCTGAAAAAGTAGCCTTATTCAAGTGTTGTTAATAATGTTTTATAACTTAGTAAATGTTATAAAATTAATGCTAGAGCGCGAAATTTGGTAAGTACTTTAATCCTAAAAAGAGGTGTATCCGAATTAATGTAAAAGAAAGTTCTAAAAAAAGAAATTACAACAGTTCTTATCTCTAATTCTTATTCAAAGAATTTATAGTGAAATCCTTTTTAATAACACTTCTAAAAGAACTTTTACCAAATACCTCAATTTTTTCCGTGTACATTTCAAATCCGGGAAAATTAATTTCTAGGGTAAACTCACCTGGAGGTAAAATTATTACATACCTTCCAGTTGTTGCATTAGTCAAGTAACTTCCATATAATTCATCCGTTTCGAGATCAAATACAGAAATAAATACATCCTTAATCGTAACGGAATCATCTGTTTTAACAAAACCCTTAAGAACAGTATATTCTGGGTCAACCTCATTATAAGTAACACTATAAATATCCAAATCACCAAACCCTTCAGCCCTTAAAGCCGATAAATAACCTGTTCTTCCTGATTTTGATTCCCTATAGTTCATGTTATCCTCAGGAGTATTTAATGGATAACCAAGATTCTTTACATCGTTCCAGTTTCTTTTGGCCGAATTCCAGGTTACTTTAAACATATCATATCCTCCCATACCAGTATGCCCCTTAGAACTAAAATAAAGTGTTTTATTATCTGATGTAATACTTGGAAAATCTTCATCATACTTCGTATTTACAGTTGCTCCCAAATTTTGGGCAGGTCCCCATTTTCCATTAGGCAATAATCTAGAACTATAAATATCAACACCTCCATAACCACCTACTCTATCACTGGCAAAGTAAATAACATTGCCATTTCGAGAAATTGAAGCCGCTATCTCATGGTCAAATGAATTAATCTCTTTAGGTAATTTCAATATATTCTGAACTTTCGAATCTAAATAATCTGCAATAAATATATCTCCAGAATACTCCTCATTCTCATAATAAAACAATAAATGTTTACCATCTGCTGAAAGACCAATTATTTCTTCAGATCCATTCAACGTATTTACGCTTTGATCCATTTTTTTGGAATTAGCATATTCACCATTTTCAATTTTCGAGATGTATACTTCCGAATTAAAACTCCCATCAGGTAATTTAGTACTGCCATCTTCCCTTTTAGCGTTATAAATTAAATAAGATTCATCCAACGGAACGAAAGGATAATAATCAGCGGTAGTCGAGTTAATTGACGCGCCCAAATTTTTAAACGTTATATCCAATGGAAACTTCATAATTTCAATTGCATTATAAGAATGGTCTAACTGCTTGTCAACGTCATTCAAGTTATCCTTATTTCCTTTATTTATTTTTTTAAACTTCTGATACATAGAAATCGCGTCATTAAAGCGATAAGCAAAATGATAAGCTCTTCCTAACAAATAATAGATGTTAGGATCTACGTTATCTAACGATAGTGATTTTTCTAGGTATGGTATTGCATTTGATTTGTCAATATTCGTATTCAAATAACAAACTCCTGTTCGATAATTTAGTTTAACGTTTTCAGGTTTAGATTTTAGCAATTCTAAATATTGCTCTAAAGCATCCTTAAAATTACCGTTATCAAAATACTTATTTGCGACCTTTTCGACAGCTTTTTCTTGAGAGAATACTGCGCTATTTACAAGTAAAAAAAGAATCAGTATATATCGTGGTGAAAATAATTTAATCATACTTCAGGTTTAAAATACAAAAGTATAGGTATTTGAACAAATAGCAATAGTTCTTTAAAGAAATAATCACTTAAAAACTAGTATTCGGGACATAATCTATACCGGATTCATTACTTAAGTTAAAATTAACCATAAATGATTTACTCACCCTCACCTTTTTCTCATCTATTTTACCAGCTTGCCATTGTGTTAATTTTAAAATACGCAACGCCTCATTAGTAGCACCACCACCAACATCTTTTAAGGTTTTAATATTTGTTATTTTTCCATTAGGTTCTACAACAAAAAATAATTCTACCACCCCAGTAATTCCTAATTTTAAAGTACCTTCTGGGTATTTAAGGTTTTTATAAATAAATGAAGAAATGTTATCTAAGGTATCATTGAAAACCATTTTTGGTCCAAATTTAACGTCATGATCCTGATAAATGATATTTGACATATCAGTAACTAATGCATCAACTTCAACCCTACCATATCCCCTTTTCTTACAAAATCGCTTATAATTTTTAATAGAAAATTTAAATTTTAGTGTATTGAGAGTTTTCACCCTGCTATTGTTATTTGAAGTAGGTATAAATAATAGTTTATTGCATAACCGGACTGCTTCTAAATCCAATTCTGGAGTTATCGATTTTCTAATCCCAAAATTATTTGGCTGTCCCGTCTTAGTATCAATCATAAAAGCTAATTCAACCGTTCCTTCATTTTTTCTTGTGAACGCTTGTTCTGGATAATTCATTTCTTGTTGAATAAATCGTTTAAATTCAGCTTTCCCACCATAATTAATCGCATCAACATAAGCTATTGGAAGAACCATCTCAGACTCTTGTCCAATCACACGAATTGAACAATGTATAAAAAAAACAAACAATGTAGTTGAAAACTTTGAAACTGTCATAATAAATTTAAACAACCATAAAATTACTTAAAACAATTTTTCTCAATAAATAAAACACCTTTTTAAATATTCCTAGCTAAACGATT
>JAVCKV010333111.1:0-13788 GCA_032274145.1 Herpochondria borealis
GGGTGAGCTCCTGGAATTCCTTCAAGAAATCGAGGCTTGTAATTGGAGTAGGGTTCCCCGTGAGTGGTCCCGTCGGCCTGATCCGGCCAGCGATTACTCACCCGGTTGTGTTGGCTCCGGTGGGGACTTCTTCTATTACGACCCGATGAATCGGACCCGTATTAGCGCGGAAGCGGCACAGGTGCGACAAGTTGCGCACCGGGAGATTCATGATGGTCACCTGCGTGGCCATCACTCTATCGCGGTTAACCCTGGGATTGGCGCCGCCAGGTAAGGTGGCGGTTTCCTCTCAAGTCACCCGCGAGGGAATCGAGACCAGGAACGTTCGCCGTCACCGGAGCCTGCTGAGAAATCCGATTACTCGGTAGAATTTCCCGGAACGCCTTGCCACATGGCGACGCCTGTCCGCGCGGTGACGTCTGTGCCTCCTGGGGCAGTTACCTTTGTTAGAACAGTCTCGCGTGCGCCGTATTTGTCTTCTTATGCCGCCCCTTGGGGCTTGGCACCTCACGTCGAGAATGGTCAAGAACGCCTTCGCGTGATTAAGCGATTCCTCGCTAGTTTTGGTTTCGAGAATGACGAGTTGGAGGGTGAAGAAGCCGAGTTGCGTGGCTATGTGCGTGCGCTCCAGCGTGAGCGTCGTTAGGTACGCGTGCGCGTTAGGTTCTTGGAGCCCCTTGCGGGTCTTTGTGTGTTAGGTATACTTAGAAGAATAAAAGCAGGCTTATCCGCAGCACGTATATGCCGTCTTAACTCTATTACCGTGCCTTCGCTCGTGGCGATTGACTTACTGCGTGCGAAATCGAAAGCGAATGTGACGCTCACCCTCTTCCAGAGCGGAGAACGAGACGCGCGAGCGTAATTTGTAGGTATTGGACAGTTAGCCCGTGAGGGCGGCTTGGATGTCGAGGGGAAGCGGGATCTTTGCCTTGTGATAATACATTTTCAAGTGTGAACTAAGTAGGTGATCAATGGGCTCCCAGGTGTCGTCCCACCTTTCAAAACCGTTCCAGAAGACGCGGTAGAGGCAAGTCCCGGGAGCGAAAGTGGTCTGGGATCCATCGGCAATCTTGTGAGAGACAATTCGGTTGATGACGTATTCCCGCGAGGGGTCCGCGGCAGCGAAAGGTGTCTCGCGAGGTGTGTGTGTTCGCGTGACAAGTGAGGCAATCTGCAGTCCCACGGCTTCTGTTTTTCGGGCAGTCGCTGAACGCGTTGTACGTCGAGGCACCGGTGCCTGTGTAGGTGTCGGTTGGACGACCGATTGGTCTGTTTCGTGGTTTTCTGCGTCAGCGGGTGAGGGGTGAGGCTGTGAGGGCGAACGGACTGGAGTGGATGGAGGTTTGTCCGTATCTGAGACGGCCCAGCCGCTCTCCGCGTTGGCGGGTTGAAAAAGCTCCGTGGGCGGTTGGAAAGTGGGTAGCCTTGTAGATACGGGTTGTGTCGGGTGCCGGGGAGGTCGGCGAGGCCATTTATGGCAGGTGGCGGCTCGAAGTTCGGTGCCGTTGAGTGAGACGCGTGATCATCGGGTGTGATCCACGCAGAGCTAGGCGGGTCTGGAGCGGGGAAGACCGGGTCACGAGACACACTCGAGCGTAGGGTTTTCGGGTTCACCCAGGCCGAGCACGAGAGTGTGGCCGTCCTCCGAAACGGAGTCTATAAGGTGAGGAACCGTGACTAAGGGAGCCAGTTTGTGGTTGTACCCTTCGTTGTCCGTCCCTGGAAGGTCAACTCTTATAAACGCGTAGGTTATCGGACGAAGTGATTGGCTTAGAGTGCTTGGCTTAGAGGACAGATGCGGTTGTCGAACCCTCGCTTGTAGCGACGCTGCGCCTCTTTCAAGGCCAGGTCCGAGGATTTTATCAGCTGAATGAGCCATAGTTTCCACTCTTACCGTAACTCGCTCTGGGGGAGTTCCAGCTTTTCTGGACTTGGTATAATGCCCGATGGCCAGGGAGGGTTCGGCAATCACAACTCAAAAGGAGCCACTTCCGTGGAGCTGTGGGGCTGCGTTTCATACGCGTAGGTCACGGGGCTGGAGTAAATGTACCTGTCCTTTTTGTGATCCACGATAAAGTGGCGCATTGCCTGCACGAGAGTGCTCTTCTAACGCTTCAACTGCCCATTTGTCGGCGTATTTTACGTGGTTTTACAGTGGGTTTTCGATCCCAAGATGAGGCAGACGTCCATAAAGAACTGTTACGTAAACTTTTGCCCATTGTCGAACAAGAGGAACGTCGATGGCCCGAAGCTTAGGACCCAGTGAGTCGCAAACGCGTGAGAGAAATTATTAGCTGTGATCCGACGTAGGGGAACCGTTTTGGTTAGCTTCAAGTAGCGGTCAGTAATTACCAGGAGATATCGCCTACCCCGAGGCGTTTTGACGAGCTCTCCGAGAATTTCAATCGCGACATACTCTAGAGAGGCTCGCGCTGGGAACAGCTTCAATGGTGACGCATGTTTATGCAGATTTATGCGGTTCCTCGCACATGAAACAACGTTTTTCACACTGTTGTAGGAATCCAGTTCCATAGATGGCCAGTAGAAATACTGTCGTAAGATGTAATTTAGCTTCCGTCCGCCCGGGTGTCCGGCCATCTTGGCATGGTTACCCGCATTGAATAAATTATAGCGAAGCGAATGGAGAGCAACGAGCTGCGGTTTCCTGCAGACTGTTCGCAAGAGGAGACCGCGTTGATCCTCCGTAAAGGCTAGCCGTTCCCCGGCGTTTATTAGCGTTCGAACGCTTGTGCAGAACTAGTCCCTGAGTTTTTCGACCTAGAGCTCGCTCCATGTAATGGGAACCACGCTTTCCACTTGCGTGGTGTTCTAGTTGGCAAAAGCCACGTCGTGCTCAGCTAAATAATCATGAAGGAATTCAGTTTCGCCCCTTCCGTGGCTGCGGGTTTCTTCTTCCCCCTCTGTCTCTGCCGCGACATAGACTGGAACAAAGTCCGCATCTGGGTCTTATACAGTTTACTTGTCGGTTCGAAATCTCAAAAGAGCGTCGGCTTTCGTGTTAGCGCGCCCCTTCTTCTATTGAATGTCAAAATCGAATTCTGAAAACCGTAAGCGCCATCGCACAAGGCGCCCTGACTGTTCGACGATGCTAAGAATCCAGCGGAGAGTTGCATGATCCGTGTAAACGGCAAATCCTTCAAATGCAAGGTAAGGCCGCAAGGTCTGTAATGCCCATACTGCGGCGAGGCACTCATTTTCGGAAGCGGAGTAGTTCCGTTCAGCTCCTTGCAGGATACGGCTCAAAAAAACCGATAGGGTGTCTTTTTCCTTCATCGTTACTTTAGAGGAGGTCACAGCGGACCTGGTAATCGGACGCATCCTTGTAAACGGTAAAGGGCCTATCCCGACAGGGAAGTCGCAGGATGGTCGGGAAGCAGATAGCCTCTATCAATTTACAGAAAGAGGCCTCCTTCTCTTCACCCCACATCTAGATTCTAGCCTGTTGCCCGGCTCGTAATAACTCGTTTAGCGGTTCTGCTACGCCTGAGAAGTTTTTGACGAACCTTCTGTACAAGTTACAAATTCCCATGAAGGACAGGATCTCGGACTGTGTTTCAGGCGCCGGCGCGCTCTTTAACGATGCGGTAGACGTCTCATAGATCTCCAGTGTAACTGGTCGTAAGAAATGACCGAGATACCGGACCGTTTTCGTGAAAAACGAGCATTTCTTGAGTTACAACAAAATTCCTGTCCTGTTGAGGGTTTTGACAATGGCATCTACTTGCTCAATGTGGCTCTCCACGTCACGCGAGTGAAAACATCTTTCAGATATACTAGACAGTTTTTCCACTTGAACTGCGAGAGCAGTATATCCAATGTTCTTTGGAACGTCGCGGGGGCGTTGGTAAGCCCAAAAGGCATGCGGACATTGAACTATGTCCCTGCGTGGCATGTGAATTTCGTCTTGTCCCGGTCCTTCTCCCGTAAGGGAATTTGAAAGCATCAGGAATTTCAGTCAAGGGTACTGAAGATACCCGCCTCGCACAGGCTGTCGATACATTAATCCATCCGAGGATTCGGGTAGGATTCCTTTAGCGTTGCTAAGTTGAGACAACGATATTCAACGCAGAAGCGTAAAGTTCCGTCTGCTTTTTGGGCGAATAAGACTGGTGAAGCCCACTCTGATTCAGCGGGCTCTATAACGCCATCGCGTAGGTGCCGATCGACTTCGGCTTGTTCCAGTTCCCTGGTTTTCGGACCAGCCCGGTAGGGTGGTACCGCAACTGGCCGGGAGTCAGGCTTCAGGTCTTTGACATACTCGGTGGTGTTTATTTCACCGAGCTTGTCAGATCACATGACGGCGTGCTTATCCAGCATTGCCCGAATACGAGCGTGAAAAATAGTGTCAATCCCAGAAAGCTCAACTTCTTCGGCTGTCATCAACTTTTCCTCTTTCGGAGGCGTTTCTCGTTTCTCGCGAAGATCCTTGACCGATTTCTCGATGTAATTTTGCTTGTTCTCCTTAGCAACACGCTTCATGCTCTTTATGGGATGTTGTTCCCTTGGCTATTGCTCGCCGGTCGCTGCCAATACCTCCATATGGTTAATGAGAGTGTCTACCACGGCAGTGGGATGGGGTTTTACAGTAGACACTGTTTGTACTTTTAAGAGGGAGAGGGGTCTCTTGGTGAAGCTCGCCACCATGACCGTTAAATCCCTGTTAGGGGTAACCGTGGCTATCTCATTAGCCGTGAGACAGCCTCAATGCTGGTACAGCCGGTCACTCGACTCCAAGACGGTGCCGTTTGCGCGGCTAGTAACGGGTACCCATGAATGGGCGCCGGGCTCCAGTCGAGTGAGCCGACTGACCCATACAAGTTCTTTTGTTCCCACTGACGTGGTCTCTGGCAACTCGAGGGCTTCTGACCCCGGGTTTCTGAGACGACAGGAGACCGTCGGGTTTCTGATGATGGGTACCGAGGATCCGTCGCCCATGATTACCACCCGCTTCCGCGGTTTGATAGCTTTCACATGTCTGTCGCAGAACGGACAGCCGAGGATCATGCTTACCGCGATTTTATCGCAGACGATAAACTGTTTTTTCGTTGTCTGCGCTCCCACGCGAATAAAAAGGGTGATGACCCCGAGTGTCTTGAGGGAAATATTATTCGCCGCGGATTGCTCCACCAGGGTGCTGCCTCAACTTCTCGTAAGTGGGTAAGGGGTCTCGTCTCACGACGTTAGGGCTAGCTTCTTTATACAGGACTGCCACGAATCTTCTCGTTGCCGAGCTGTTGAGGCCAATCTCGGCATGGACCTAATAATTGCGCCGCTGAAGCAGGGAGATTGCCAAGGGAAAGCTTTTACTTCTGACACAGCGCCACTGGCGCTGAAGCGCGAACTAATTGATTTAGTGAGCGCGACTGAGGACACGGTGGGAGGATCAAACTCGAAGAAAGAAAGACCCATTTACTTTTCTATCATTACGAGTGGACCCCCTTCCTAATTTTTCCACTCGAGGATGTACTTAGTAGCCCCGCTTGCGCAAAAGTTTTCAGCATATCCTGTGGAAAGGGGTATGGGAGCCTGGATGCTTGGGGAAGCAGCATCAATGAAAGCGTTTTCACGCTCGCAGGCCAACTGACGAACCTTCTCCTTCTCGTCGCGAGTCAGGGCCTCGAATTTTTGCTTCACCCGTTTCATGTCCCTCACGGGACAGTTACACTGCAAGGCCACATGGCCCACAAAGTAGCATACGTAGCATATGAGGCGTGTAAGCCACTCTCGTGGCGTGAATGAACGTTCCTGCCACCCTGGACAGTCCTGCCGAGTCGTCGGCCCACTGTACGGGATACTTACAGCGTGGTATTGGCGTTCCCCATACATCAGCGGTATTTTTTCTGTCTTCTGCGTCTCTGCTGTCCCGGAAGTAGCCGTTCAGTATGGCAACATACCGAAAATCTCCGGGATAAGGGTATTGGAATGAGGTATGGCAGAGTATTCCTTCACCAAGTTGACCATGTGAACGGGAGTTGGTACTACCCCTTTCGGCAAGCGGGTTTGAGTTGGCAGACGGGCCCTTTAGGCTTCTTCTTCGTCTATGGCGTAAGCCACCAAGGCCTCGAAATATATTATTCCTCCGGCTGATTCGCGATAGCGAGCAAAAAGTATCCGAATGCCCGGAAGCAGTCCGTCGATAAAGACGTTAATCTGTTCGGACTCCGTGAAGACGTTAGAAAAGCGGTAGGCCGATACGCGTAAACGATTGTCGAATGAAGTCTCCTCTTCATCTTTCTTCTGTCGGATATTGCGGAAGTCTTGGACTGCATCGCGTATCGTCGCCGAATGCGCATAGATGCGGAGGAACCGCTGGATTTCTCCACACCAGCTGGTCACTCCTGTGCCTTTGACTCCGCGTCGAGCGGTCTGGTACATTTTTGGCACTTACACGCAAGTAGTAGAGTAGGACGATCAGCCCTTGGGCTTCTGACATTGCGAGGATATCGCATTCTTCCACCATCCTGATCAGGTAGTCAAAGATCAGAATGGGGCCGGACCCGTCGAAGTTTTGATCGCCTATTGAGGTGTTCATTTGTTTAATGATTCCTCTGACCTGCTGGGTCTTATTTGAATTACGCGCTTGTGCGCGGTTGCTCAGTCGATAAAAACGATACGCCAGTAGCCTGTCAAAGCGAGAGTCTGCTGGCTTGATTGACGTCATTGTAACTAACCTCGGCCCCTTCTATTTCCCATAGAAAGAGATAGGCTCCTCATGAGCGGACATGTCTTCGTCGTTCGTCGTGAACCCTCCCAGGTCTTCAGCGTCAAGTTCCTCGTCACATTTAAGGACTTCTTTCTTGACTTCCTTGGGGTATCTTTTGGCGGTTGTCGCTGACGTGAGTACTGTGTCCACTTCCCTCTTCGGTTTCCCAAAATGAACGTGTCCCGAATTGGGTTCGCCCTTGGGTTGGTGGATTGATTCGCTCTCGCGTTAGATCAGTCCGTTAAATTGAGAGCGTAGATCCTTCAAGGCCGATTCCATCATCGGGTCACTGTCTTGGCCTTGTATAATGCCCTGTGAGGTGCCGGGAGCTGGGCTCCATCCAGGTTTTCTTCTATACGCGTAATCGTCTCCTTGTTGACCTTGAACGTGCTTTTTACTTGCGTGAAACGGTCGTACAGGTCTTCTAAAGCCTAAATGCGCTCGTTCAGAGCGGTTACGGCTTCATCCATTTCGCTTGAGTGAAGCTTGGTTTGTTCCACTGTCTTCGAGCGATTGGAAAGGTCTCTGTTGAAAATTGCCTGATCCTCGCGAAGCTGCGTAGCAAAAAGTTTGTCCTCGGTCTGAAAGACATTTCTAATAGCCGCTTGTGTGGGCGATTTGGACAATCCACAAAGGGAACTGGCGGACATCTTGTTTTCGTTTTTATTCTTTTCACTTACGTGACTAGACAATTCCAGGTCGGGAGACTAGTTTGTCTTGCTAAGCTTGCAGCACGGATGCGCGTGAGCGCAAGATCAAACCCGCAGAAAACCAACACAAAATTCAAGCAATTACAACGAAGGTTGTTCGAGTTCCCTCTTTCTAGGTGGCTCAGGTAGTGTGGTAGAGAGTGAGGCGAAAGCGTCGGGTCCCAGAAATGTCTGTTAGAACGGATCAAAAGAAGAGAAAAAAGCCAGGTGACTGGCCGGAGATGGTGTAGAAAGGACTGGACAAACCAGGTCGTAGGATGTGGGTCCGAGGGCAATAATACGGTGTGAACCGAGGTTGCTTTCCGTAACAACAAGACGAACCCGTAAGGGTTATGGGGTTGAGGGCGAAGGTGGCAAGGCGGAAACCGTGAGGCGAAGCGCTATGCCGCGATGATGAATGTCGGTTGCCCGAGTTGCGAGTTCCAGCCGAAGTCTGGCTGTTAAAGTAGCTTGGCTGGCACGTGAGCGCTCGGATGCGACGTTGAATGGGCCCTGCAGCCGATTTATCGGTTCGAAGCTGCAGTAGTGCAAGAGGCACATAGGTTCAGTAGACTTAGCGAAGACCGTCAGGTACGGTATATTGCCGAAGTACACTTTCGTGACACACTAATTAAGTAAAGCCTTGCAAATGGCGGGGTTACTTGGGCTACCCGTACTACTGACCAGGAAGGGCGAAATGGATGGACTTGCCCGGCGCGACGAAGAGTCGGGCGAGCTCGGCTCAGGCAAAAAGCGCGAGCTGTGCCGTATTCCCTGAACAGATAGGCGAGCAATAGTAGCGTGCCTCGTGATTTGGTTCAATCTGGACCTTCTGCTTTGGCTCACCACCAAGGTCTTTACTTCCGCCCGAACGTGCACTCTGGCGGTGGAGAAGTTATCATTAATGTGTACATCAACTCTGGCAAAGTTTTCGACTCCAAGGTGCGTGACACGGGATCAGGGCGGACCGAAAACTGACGCCGAATCAGACTGTAGCCGACTCAGCGCCTTAGGCGATCACTGATGCCGCGACATTTGCGTATCGTATTCTCCTGCCATGTTTGTCGCGATCCCTTTTTTTCTAATAGTTCTTTAAGATATTTTGAGGTCCAGCTGTGTGTGGATTCATGAGAATTACTCAAATAGGCCAGATTGGGGCTTTTTTATGAGAGCCCAGAATGTGTTTTCAGACCTCTTTCGGTCCAAATACTTAAGTTTTTGACGACACTGAGCGCTTCAGAACGCCTTTGAAAGGGAGTAATACGGAAAACTAGAAGCGGAAATTTGTTGCGGTTCTTACTGTACCGGTTCATCCGCCAGATTACCCGGAGGGGAACGTGAATTTTTAATGTTGAAAATTTGCGCTATTTGCGAAACATCGCTGACAAAACTCATTAATCAGGTACACATGTCGCTTTTTCTGTTTTGCCGATGGAAACTCGTAGCGGAACGACACTACAGAAATAGTCGTCGGGAAGCAGCAAAGCTTTCGCTTCATTTTACACAAAAGAAACAGAAACGTCAGGCTTGAAAAGATTGAATACCTTGCTCTTTGTCGACGTCGGTAACTCCCGCACTTACACTTTTCCTATTGCGGAGTTCTTAAAAGCGATTCAGTGCTCCTTTTTTCTGCATTGCGCTGGGATAAACAAACCAACAAGCGAGAAGGTATTTCCAATGAATACAAAGTACCAACGTCAAGCCTATCGCTTCAATATAGAGTGAGCTTTCTTCTATCACCTGCAGCATGTCAGCAGGAGACAATACATCGCGTTGCATAATTTTGCGCTTGAAAAACTGGAAAACCGCATCGAATTGGGTTTTAGTGTGTCCGGCTTTTAAAAAATGGAGGTTGATGACATCAACATCTTCAAGAATTATCAGCAGCACAAAGAACCGTACCATGAACAAATTATTATTCTGTCCACTGAAATTGTCAGCATGACGAGATATACGGCGAATGTTACGAAAGCGCGGCTGTTTGCGATCTGCTTTGAGAGAATTAAAGATCATGTAGCCCACCTCATTTTCCGTCTTTCCCTGCGGCCAGTGACCTTCAGGCAGACAAAACTCAGACGTTTTCCTCAATTTTTTTACTGTTCACTGCAATAAATTAGGCTTTTAGGCCCATCACAAAGTGAAGTCGTCCAGGTTTCCGTGGCAGATGGCGATATAGGAATCTTCTGAAAAGTCAAGTAGAAGATGAAGTACAGTGGGCACAGAACAATCCCTAGCTGTCGACATCTTCTTCTTTTAATGCTGAAACTATGTGCTTGCCTTCCCTCTGTGCTGAGAGCGCGCCTGCTGTAAGCATTTTGTAGTTTTGTAAGTCGAGCAGCTTGCGATTTTGCTGTTGAAACACAATCATCATTTATTTGGTTCGGCTGAAAGAGAACCCCGACCCCAGCAGAAATTGACCTGTATCCTGTTGAGAAGAAGGTGTGATAAAGAGGGGGCGTGTCCCCTCATCCATAGGGGCACGTAACAGAAAAACAAATTAACCAATATTCCATTCCCGATCCGGAGGGAGCTGAAGCCTCCCCCGCGGACTTCCAGTTTCCCGCACCCATCCCGATTCCTCCACAACTTCCTTATTTCTTACAGTCGCAGATCATAATAAATGCGCCGTTCCGTGCTTAAAGCAGAAATCCCACCGTACGGCATACGCAAGGAGAGAGGCATGATTGGTCAAAAGACACGGAGAGGTGGGCGGGAGAGAGGAATATTGACTCCACACGCACTCAAACAGTACCACTGCCCTTATAGCGCCGGCGGAGCTTCGGTACTTTTTACTCTAACGTGGTTGAATCCACGTGTGCGACGTGTCACACGTCTTACGCGTCTTCAGCACTACCGAATCTGCGGCGCTTGCTATGTACTCACCTGCGTTTACCCGCGTAAATGTTTCTACTCATCAAAGAAATCCGTGCAAGTGTCGCGGAAATCGCTTGCCTTCATGAATATACGCAAGGATGTAATTCAATCTCGCCACACTGGTTGGAAATGTTTTTGAGCAACGGACATAAAGTTTCATGAAGTCCTTCACGCTAAAAGCAAGGGCGGATCACATGCCACTGTGCCTCATACTCCTTGTATGCATAATCCACCGTCTTCGAGGAGGGAAAATATCGCACGGGCGCCTCATCTTTGGATCCACTTCCCGTGGAACAGGGCATGGTGTGCAGCTCACCCTACCTTTCGAGAAACGTAAGAACAATTATAGAATGTAGTGATAGGGAACCCTTCAACTTCTTACGGTTTTCCGCATTGATGATTTCAAAAGAGACCGACTTTAAAACTATAGAAACTTACTGCAACACATTTCGCGGATGTACTTGCACTGCTGCGTAAAATACCTCCCAATAGACACGCTTACCCCGTATATCATATAATTTGGTTACACAATTCGGGCCCTCTTCCTCTATTCGCACTCTTTTTTTGTCCCCACTGCTTCCAACGCGAATCTATTTGGTGACGCCCGGCGGCGCGGCCAGGAAAAAGCATCATGCTCCGCTGAGCATGTTTACGGTCGCTCTCAGACATCAGCGCGAATAATTGCGCGTGGTCTTCTAGGTTCGGCACATTTCACTATGGTTTGCACGAGCACAACGCCGTGTGCTGTTGCAGTAACTTTAGTGCGTTGCGCACGAACACCTTTTTCTTTGCGTCTTCCCCAGGCACATATTGAACATCCAAACACACGGCTCGATCCAGAAATACATCAATGCGAACTTCCAAAGTCACATCATCCTTCTCGCCGTTCATCTGCACAGCCCGGGCGGCGTCCGAAAACGGCGAGCTTATCAATTCAGCTTCTTGCACGGCTCCAAAGTTGAATACGTCTTGCGCTTCTTCTTCGCTTAAATGGGCATCGACGCGAGCACCGCGGACGTGTTAATCGGTCGAATGGATATCTACAGGATACATGGTGGTAGGCAGGGGCTCTTTACGGTGCTGAAGATCTGAGTTAAGCTGTCGAAACAGCAGATATCAAGGTTGTCGAGTATGAAAAATACATTTTAAATTTACGAATATGTACAGTTTTATTAAAAAGTCAAATTGACCTTATGGTAGGAGTAGTGTAACGTCCATTTTTTAAAATAGTGGGGTTTTTCTGACCTATAGTCGTACCTTTTTGAAGCCGTATTGTTGTAAAGAGGGAGCGTGCGCGTAGTTTCCATACTCACAGGATTTTAATCAAGAGAAATCGTAGTAAATTTGTGTGATGTTGGGGGCCATATGCGACTTTCCTCACTGTAAAAAACACAGAGACAGTTGGCTCCACGCGTGCGCGTGAAGCAGCAAGGAAGAGGGATGTAAGGAGCTTAGAAACTGATGAATTCCCTACTGCGCTACTCGCAGCGGCCAGCGATGGCGTCTTATAGCAACGAGGACAGCGTCCCCGTACTGCAGTGCCATATCATACTCCCATTTATTACAGTATAATCAAAGGCACAGATTGTAACTAGGGAGCACGCGCATAGTTTCCAGATAGGCGAGACTGCTTTCTAGCGACCAAGTGAGGGCGCGAAGCGGCCGAAAAACAACAGTGCGGCTGGTGTAACCTGCAGCAGCGCATCCAGGTAGTGCTTGTGTACTTCCTCGGCAGAATTGTGCTTATAAATACGCATAACCGCCGGAAGCGGCATGCCAGCAGCATACGCAGCGGATATACCACCGCTGCGAGGGACTTCGAACACCGCTTCGTCCCATCTGGTGCCGAGTAGATGCGAATAATTACAGGACGGCCTTGTTAAGAACTGAAGCGGAGAGGGGCTTCTCGTGCGCGTCGGCGAAGATATAGGAAAGCCGAGAGGTTGCGGCAGCTAGAAGCCTCTTGAAGAGGCAGTAAGCATGGTCCGCAGCACGCGCTCTACATCGTATGCGAAGGGCGATACGTAGTGATGATAAACGCTCACCGTACTACAAGATTGTCATTTGCACGGTGATGTCGCCTTCGTGGAAGTGCACATCGCAGCGGCTAGGAGGCCGCACGCACGCTCTTCATACATGATTAGAATAGAAAGCCTACCAGATTTAGAACCCATCGGATGATCTCACGAGGATTGGTAGCGCGCAAGGCACGGAAGAGAGCTTGAGCCTCGCACGCCGCAGGTAGCGGTGCGGAAGAACGGGGCGGGCCTTTGGCCCGTGGCGCATTATTTGCGCCGTAGCCTTTCCGTGTTACTACTGCCATTGGATTCTTGATGAGGTCTCCCATCCCGAAGCACAGATTCTGTGTCCCGAATGCGGCCACTTACGGCCTGAGTGAACCACCACGAAAGGTGCCCTTGTCAAAGAGATACACAAGGTAGCACGTTACCTTGATAGGAGTGGCCGGTAGCGGCGTTCATACATCTACTTGGCAGAAGAACTCGAAAGCCTTCCAATGACCCTTGTAGCTGGCCTGCATGGTATACGCAATGTTGCTGTGGTGCGGCGTGCACCGCATGGTAACTTCCGTTTAGGCAGAAGGAATTTATGATCCTCGCAACATCGAACTTAGGCTCTACAGTGCAGCGCGGTTTACACACGGAAAAAAGCTATTGTGGAGACCGATTTGGGTACCAAATTCTTCCAAAAATCGGACGTAAATCGTACGATTTAAGGTAATTCCGAATTGATCGACACAAACGTGATTTTCACTGTTGCTGTACACTTATTTACTGTCGGGTCACTCTACGGTACAGTTATCTTTTACGGTGTAACAAAGGGACAAGGACCGTCTGCGCACCACGGAGAAGGCCTTTGTTGAATCGGTTATTTTACATTTAGATCAGTACACGGTGTAGTGATTTTCACTGGCTGCTGATGGGCGTTGAATGTTTCTTGCCACCCGCAAAGTTCTGGAATGAAATCGGTCAGTTCGTGTGAAGCTATTTTACGGTACAGCGCTTTGTATTTGTGACTAAATCGACAGTGCCATATGGAATGAATGTACGGTAGAGTGATTTTGAGGATTACAGTAACCACCTGTAGGCGAATTTGTACGGCCCGTTATTTAGCACAGCGGTTCATTTTGCTTACAATACGACCAATAATTCCGCATCAACCAAATTCAGTTCCACTGTTCCTACATGAGTGCCCGCTGTAACCAATCTTCAGTGAGCAACGAGCGGAATCTTGTATACATTTCCGTCTCAATTACTCTAGCATACGGCATCGTAACCTGGAGATGACCGCGCTCAACTCCTTTGCACCCCTTCCTCCTAGTAGATACCGCCGTCCCTCCGTTTACTGACCGAAATTTCCATGAAAGTGTGAAGCACTGGTCCAAGCAGTGATCGCTGCCATGCAATATAATTCCGTCGCACACGTACCGCGGGAGGGGGGGGACGCAAATAACCCAGTAATTTTATCCCAAGTGGTGCCTTC
>JAVCKV010333333.1:0-13778 GCA_032274145.1 Herpochondria borealis
TTCATGCGCCCAGTAATAACGAAGCACGGAAAGGTAGCGAAACAATAGGACACCCTTACCCATGAAGCCTTATAAGCGTCAGGATTTTGCTAAAGTATGGCACATGTGTCAAAAGTGATTAAATTTATTCGACTAAGTATCCATGTGCTTAGTCAATTAGTAAACATTTGCCGATTTTGGCCCTAGTCAGTCAGTCACAAATACGGGTCTAAAGTTAATGTTCGCTTACTATCCGTCAACAAGGAAAAATTGTTAAATTTACAGCTTTGGAAAGGGAAACTAAAACAGGGAAACTTATAGAGGAGGAGACAGGGAGCGATGATTATATGGATGCAAGTGCGAAACGTATTGTTTTATGTGATATAAATGACAGTAGTGAGAGTGGAACAAGACAGTGCACTTCTGTAGATGCGCACGGAGGCGAAGGTATTGGGAGACGCGCACGGCGGCGCAAAGGGCAGTGTAGATAGCAGCGAAGCTTGGAGTCGACTCTGATGAAGCAGCTCGTTCGTTCCTTTTCATAAACATTTTTGAGTGCTATTTAAACCATTAATTGAAGGAGCTGGCTGTTGTGATTCTAGCTGAGAAAAAGTGAATTTAATCTATTTCCCATGAGAATGAAAGTGCACAACTGTGACGGGACAGTGTGCGACTGTTTTACTGCATTTCAATAACCTTAAAGGTTGACATTAATAAAAAGCCTTTTAACTCGGGGTGATTTGTATTGATATACAAATTGTTTGAATCCTCTGAGTCAACTATCATAACCAGACATATAGGCATGTTGAGGACACGAGAAATACTTTTTCGAAACAGACGGGCTTCATAAAATTCTTCGTTTGCAGCGAGGATCTCAGCAGATGCAACTGATTTATCAGGGCGTTTGGACATGTGAAACGCCCATGCAGGAAGATGAAAACTTGATACAATTTCAATAGGACCTAGTAGAAGTCCAGAAAGATATCCAACTTGTACATTGGCGCATGGTCGACTAGCATCTGAAAAACCAGAACAGACAGTTTTTAACTTTCACTCTTGACAGGCGGCGAAAACATAGTAACAGTACCCATGTTTTAACAGTGCGTAGGGTGTTAATTTGCTTCAAAAGATGTCTGACAGACGTTTCACAATATTTTTGCTGTAGTTTGATAGCTGCGAGAGATTCAAACGGAGAAACATTCACGCCAAGAAATCAAAAGAACCATTTACAGACTGAAAGGCATGTAATTCCACAGAATTCAAAGGTCCCAGTAGCTGTTTCCTGCGGGATGAGTGACTTTATACGGAAAAATCTCATCATGCTTTTCATCGGCATGTAGCTTGATTTTATACTCGTCATTTTTTTTAATTACAAGGCTGAAAATCGGAACATGCCAGGAAGGTATACAAGTGTGCCAATCTAATACGCTTTGTGTATTTCTTCAATGAACCAAGTTCGTTTGAATTCTTCACTGCAGGCAGATAAGTAGATCTTCCACGACCTTAACAATAAGTAGGAGGGGTTTACTATTTTCCATCATGTAGAATAACTTGGGGATAAAAACAGCGGATGTAAGAACTAGTTCAAAAATAGTGTTGTCTGATTTCCATTGAAAATTTTCGTTGGTATTGACAAGCCCATATGCAGCCGCGTTTAGAAGGCAGAAAGTTCAAAAGATGAGCTTTCACGAGGAAAGCGGGCGTGTAAATTTCGCTCGGCTTTTTCAGATTGGAAATATGCCTCCCTAATATCATGCTTGCTCAGTTGCTACGTGAATAGTACACAAATGACCAGAACGATGCGAATACCCAGGGGGTGGAGATGAAGCGTAATCTGTTTTAGATCATTTCTCTACTAGTTACGATTACCATGTGGAGCCATGCGAGATTTGTAGAGTTGGGGCCATCGTCAAGTTTTTTGTATCAAATGACTTCCAATGATGTTCGCTGACGAAGAGACACATCGCGATGCGTTTTCGTGACGTGAGCCAGAGAGTTCGCTTCTTCTGTCTTGTAGGCATTTTCAATTATATTTGCAGGGAGTCCCTGTGCCTGGTGCTGCATAAATTTCTTGCTTTCGAATCGATACCAGTACTGCTCTAGATGCTCTTTTTTCCATGGGTTCCATTTCAGTGCCAAGTTGTAGCTCAATACCAGAAAAATACGAGCCGGTTTGCTGCAACGGAGATTCATGTGATGCATTCTCCGGAATGGATAATACTTCGTTCTTTAGCAGATGTTGGTTTTGCATTTCCAATGGATTGGAATTCTCGTGAGGCCATGTTGACATCCATTTTTTCCTGTGAATGTGTAATTTCTGGTTCAAAAGGGGGCGTGTTACCACTGATTCCATCACAATCGTTTCTGTCTTCAACAAATTGAGGGGCTTAAAAGACGGGGACATCATCACTCTTTTTAGTCGAAAAATGTTCCATGTGGAAGTGCGGAGCGTTGAGGTTTCCGTTTTCAATTGTATTCGTCTGTGCTCGAGTTGTTTGTTCCATTTTGATTGCGAGATTTTTGAGCAGCGGTTTGATCCTTTTTCTTGGACATATCAAATTCAGAGTCACCAGGCCAGTGACCTTTCTTAATGTAAACATTGAACATTGTTTTTTCCTTTGGTTATGTAATATCTTCGGTGCGAGTACGCGGCTTTTACTTTAATCCAGGCTTTTCTTTCGCCTATTTATCGGATACGGCATGCTTATCATTCTTTGTTCGAGAGTCAGAAGAGCGCAGAATGGACGCAATCGCATCGTATTTGATAGAGTCATGCACATTTTCGTTGGTGGCACCCCCTTTTGGAGCACAGGAGGCTATAAAAGTAACACGTTGGTTTTTTTCTATGTTACTGTTGTTCAATGAATGAAGAAAACCAGAGATTCGGGGATTTTCTTTTCGCCAGTAATGGAATGAAGCTTTGCTACATGAGCATTGAAACGGGTTGAAAAGTTTTTGAGTGACCCATTGTCACATCTTGTTGGTCTCCTAAAGAGATGAAAAGCGCTCGTGGACATCGGTCATGATTGATAGAGCATCTGTGTTGTGTATTGCTTGTGCGATTTTTATAGGACCATCCTCTCCTGAAAGATCAACGTCACAGACTCTTTTGCCAGGTCTGTTGCACGTCCATAAAGCTGCGAAATAAAACATTACATTGTAGAGCGGCAGGTATTTTTATGTTTGCGTCAGGAAGTGTGTCCTTGAATTTATTCCACTGCGTTACTGCCTCGTAGTAAAAATCTTGCGATTATTTCTTATTAGTCCATGGTGGAAATTTAATATCATATGAGAAGCGCGGGCGCGCAGGAACCTCTCTTTGGTTCATAACTAAAACATGGAATTTTAGAAAGGAGGAGAAAGGGAGCGGTGAGGAGCGAGATTTAATGTCAAAACTGATTGTTTTATGTAATATAAAAGACAGTTTTAAAGGACTTGAAAAGTCCTGCTTTTCGAACGATGCTGAATTGGACCGTGGCTAATGCTTAAATTTGAAGTCCGATGGGGATCGCAACAACACCAGGTCTAATAGAAATTTCCGCGTTGTTCTATGCTCGTCGCAATTGTACGCGTAGCATAGCGCGCGCGCATATTCTAACAAAGCTTTAGTGTGTTCCTCCACGTAGCATTGGATCATGGCCGAAAGAGAGCGGTTGAAACTCTTGGCCTTTCCTTGCCTTATGATACGTGGTGTTGAAAACATTTGTGACCCGCAGGATGGAGCAAATCATCCCGAAAGATTCGGACAAAACCTGAGAACTATTTTCGAATAGCAGAGTGGATAGAGGCGCGTGATTTTACACCCATTAGTTCAAGAATTCAAGGAAGGTTTTTACGCCTTCAACCTCGTCAGCGTCAATATCTGCATGAGTTTTTTGAAGCATCATTTGATGATGAGGAGTAACCTGAATTCACCGTTAGATGCTGGCAACGGTCCGGGGATGTCGATCGCCACCGAGTCGAGCGGCTTTTCAGCGGGAAAAGCTTCATTGGATTCGTCTGTTTGATAAGACGAATGCGATTCTTGGCGCAACTTGTGCACTCGCGGACTACTTCCAACGAATATGCAGACATATGAGGCCTTTATTAAGACCTTAAAAGACAATTGTGAAAAAAAATTTGGCCAGGATGACCAGCTATGACGTTGTACTGGGCCAGACGTAGTACTCGATTGCACAACGAGGCAAGGATTACTACCTGAAACAAGAAGCGTTCGAGATAATGAGCAACACGGAGAATTCCATCTTCATCCTCTAAGAAACTCGGAGCAGGCCGACAGACCTGAGCCGCCAAGAGCTTCTAGCAGACTGCGTCCTTCTTTTGATCTTGTAGTATCTTGGCATCAGTTACAGGAGAAGAAATTGATTATTAATTTTGGGTGACATTGAATACACTCACCTCTTTCAAATCCATATGTACCTGTGCGCACCACTTTCCGTTTGTCTTCTATAAAATGCTTCGCATAGTACATCTCGTCCTCATCAGATTCCTTTGACAGAGAAATTTACGAGGTGTCAGTCCAAACAGCGCCATCCCCATCCGCAAAGACCCATCCGCAAAGAGCAGGTGGTTCACAATGTCCTTCGTGCTGACCCCCGTCGCGGGATGGACACGAACTACTGCCTTGGAATGGTGTGGCTGCTACTGTGTGGCCTCTGATTATGTACTAAGTTGTCTTGTCGTGATCATTGCGGCGGGTAACCGCTTCAACCATGGTGTCCACGTCCTATATCTTCTCACGGAAAGTCGGTAACTCTTCGTCCACTTCAGCATCCTCGCTTCCGTCACGCTAAATGAGTCTTTAAAACGCTTCTGGTTCCTGGTGACCACAAAGTTCAGGATCCCCCACACTATCGGGTAACACCCAAGTTCTTTAGCCGACTAATTCAGCTGTTCACTACAGAGCTTTTTGGAGAAGTACCCAAAGTTTGCCCACTCCGACGAATCATCCTTTTTTCTGCTGAAGAAGGGCCACTCCAACCGCGTACTGGCTGTCATCTCAATCGATCAGGTAATAAATACCGCGAACTCGGAGAGAAATAATTGAAGCCATGATTAGCGCCATACGCAGCTTTTCGAATCATACCCCCAGCCCAATTGCCTATATGATCGGCTCGTCCCAGTTCACGTCGCTCTCATTTTTCAGAATTTTGTTCATCGGGTTGGCTATCTTTTTATAGCCCCTCAAGAAACGGCGATATGCATTGCACAACCCGATGAAGCTGTACTTATGTGTCGTTTTGTAGGGAACAATGCGGACTTGAACGACTCAATCGCCGTGGAGTGCTCATACATTCTGAGGGTTCCGGGCCGAATTCGGTGGCCGAGGTACTCTACGTGTACCTTCAATAATAAACACTTTCCAACTTTGGCATGATGTCGGCCTCTTGAGGGAAGAAAATTATGTGTTCCAGGTTGTCCAGGTGCTCTTCATGGAAATGGGAGAACACGAAAACGTCGTGGAAATACACCAGGCACATGTGCCACCGTATCCCTGAGAGAAATATGTCAAGCGCTTGCTGAGACTTTGATGTTTCATTCCGAATCCCTAATGATATGCGATGATAGCGATAGGCTCCCATGTGGCTGTTGAAAGTGAATACGTGTCCACCTTCGCGATGGATACTTTCCAGTATTCCCAAATGGCGTATAGCATGGTGAACACAGTTTAAATTTTCAGATTATCAATGCAGTTTTCCATGCGCTCCAGAGGGTACGAGGCGGGGCTTTTCGAGGCCTTGAGGCCCTAGACGTCAATGGCGAACTGCTGAGTTCAGTCCCTCTTGGGCGCCAACACCACCGCACTTGCGCACTTCGTCTGCGCTCGCTCGATAAACCCCGCAGCTAGCTGATTCTCAACACTCTCCCGGAGAGTCTCACGCTTTTCCGGGCCGGCTCGATATGGTGCATGTTGAAAGAAATCGTAACAGGCTTCAGGGCTATATTTTGCTCGTGTGAATGGATCCGGCCGAGTCCCCCCTCAAACACTTACTGATTATTTTAACGTAGCTTCATGACTCGCAAAAACCCTGACGTTTCCTTCAAATGGCGTAGGTCTACTTGTTCTCTCAAGTCCATTTTTCTCATCGCCGGGCTCTATGATAAGCGCTTGTTCTTGTGTATCATTTTGTATCTGAGAGAGGCTAAACACTGAGTCGTATCCACAAAATGCGGGAAAGGTCCTTCTTGACCATCAGGGTCTTAAAGAAAGGCAGTAACATGCGTGTATTCCTCACTTTGTTTCTTATCCGTTGCCGAACCATCATCGTAGTCTTAGTCAGGCGCCATAGAAACGTCTGCGACATGGTTGATGGGTGACGTCCAAATTTTGAGTGTTCATTCTACCAGATTCGTTACCAAATTGGCTTCGCTTACACTTTAGGCATTATCCTGAGCCAGACCAGGCTGTGGGACGATCGGGACTGTATAATATAGATTTAATAATTTCCGGGCTGCGTAACCCTTTAGATTGATGAACGCTAGAGGGGAACGGATTAAATTCGCTACAACCATCCGCTCGGGAGCTTGCGTTCCATCCGGAGAATTTTCTGAGGATTTTGCTGAACGCATTCTGGTACATATTCTCGAGGACGGAGGTAATAAAGTTGATTCTGTACTGGGACCTCAGCAGCCAGTAGAGGGGCTTTTTTTCCAGGAGACTCTGCAGTGTCTACTTCCATGTGGATTGAACGGCGTAGTGCCTCTGCGCTACTCAACGAGGCGGCGGTCGCGGCCGAGATCGCGGTCGTGGAGGCTTTACGCGCAACGATGTCTGCTCGTACTGCGGCAAGCCTGGTCAATTCATCAAGGTGTGCAAGTACAGTATCGCCAACGAGGGTCCTGGCGACGGGCGAATAAACAAGAACCGACATGGTTCTCGAGGCGGATAAACCCGAGGTAGAGGCCACCGCGGCGGTGGTAACGCCTACTACGGGACCCATCCGGCTCAAGGCCAGACCTGGAACTTGAACAACCCTGGTCATCAGGTTGGTCATGGCGGCCCGAGCCAAGGTAACTACAGCATGAACGCGTCAATGGCCGGTACTTATCCAATGTTCGACGTCCCACCGCCGGCTAACCCCCAGTATCAGAGTCAGAACCACAATGGTGGCGACGCCGGTCAGTTCCAAGGTGGGGCACACATGGTTCTGTTCAAGTCCAATGTCGCAACTGTGAACAACTGGCGCACCGACGATGCGTTCATTGACTCGGGTGCAACACACCATTTCTTCCACACAGGATCTCGTTTCACCGAGTACCGTCGCATCCAGAAGACCTCCGTTAAGACGGCAGATGGCATGTCCCACATTGTGGGTAAGGGTCACATCCGTCTCAAGCTCGCTGAAGGAGATGTCATGACCGTCGAGGCGTATCACGCTCCAGACTTCAGTTCAAACATACTCGCGACACATCTACTGTCCGAGACGTACGAAGTTGTAATGACGTCTTCCTTCGGGTCCAAGGAGTGTATCTTCTTCCAGAAGGGCACGTTCTCCAAGGATAAGATCGTCCGCCGCGTCCAGTGCGTCGAAGGCATATACCCCCTTAGGGACGACGACGGCTCAAGCACGATCAAGCCGTCCTGCAATGCCACTAGAGCAAAGGAGACGTACAAGGATTGGCATGAAAAAGTAGGTCACATCTCCGCGACCAGGTACAAAGAACTCGCGTCGATCCTAGACGATGTTCCGTCGTTCCCCAATGATGTGATGGACGGCCTGCAGTGTGTCCCGTGCCTGACCGCCAAGCTCAAGAAGGCAGCGACGAAACCGGCGAGTAAGGACGCCTCGCCGATGTCCGAGGTTCACTTCGATCTATCCGGCCCAATGCCTCCGAGCAATGGAGGAAATGTCTACGCAGTTCACTTGATTGAGCCGAGGACCGCGAAGTCGGACGTCGTCACAGTGAAGGACAAGGCGCAGATCAAGCATGTGGTCATGGCCTACATCAAGACGGTCGAGAACCATTTCTCCACCGAGTCGTATCGCGTCAAGTTAATTCGTTGCGACAGCACGAATGAGAACTTCCCCAACGACCTTCTGCAGTTCTGCGCAGAATACGGGATCAAGATCAACCCCTCGCCTCCGTACGCCCCTGAAAGCAACGGACTGGTTGAGCGCATCGTGCAGGAGCATTGGACACGGGCACGCGTACTGCTCCATGCCACAGACCTGCCTATGTCGTTCTGGGGAGAGGCTCTCGCCCATGCCAACTGGCTTCGGAACCGCGTCCCATCGTCTCGCATCAACGGCCGACTTCCCCTCCTTGAGTGGGAACCGTCAGCCTCGATCAACTTCTCCAAGCTGCAGAAGTTCGGGCAGAAGGGCTATGCCTACATTTACCGCTCACGTACGGCAGCGCACAAGAAGTTCCTGCCTCGCGCAGAGTACTGCCGTTTCATCGGCATGCAAAGCAACACCAAGCTGATGCGCGTATGGGTGCCCGAGCGGAAGGCCGTTCGAGCCGTTCGCATTGCCGACTTCCATCCGGTCAGGGACGAAGCCAACCTGTCTCAAGGTCATCTTCCCTCAGTGTCCGCGCTCATGGACGGACTGTCGCGGCAGCGTGCCGAAGACGAAGCCCAAGGTGACGAGACCCAAGCAGACGAAGACCTCCAAGCTTGTCTCGTACACATTCACGAGAACCCGATCTGCGTCGTTGCAAACGAAGAAGAAGCCCGATGCTTCACGTCTCAAGTCATGCCTGCGAAGTTGGAAAAGCCTCATCCTGTGCAGGTCGACCCATCCGAAGGTCCAATGGTTCCGCACAAAACCTTCGCCGGCATCTCCGATGGGCCGCCCCTGCCAAAGTCTTTCGCGGAAGCCTGCTGCCATCCGGAATGGCGCAAAGCGATTAACCGAGAATTCTCGTCGCTTGTCAGCCAAGGCACCTGGAGGTATGTAGCACGCACCGAGGAAATGAAGCCCTTGAAGTTCAAGTGGGCCTACCGGGCCAAGCAAGTAGACAACATGGCTCAGGTATTCATCTTCAAGGCGCGCTTGAACCTGCGCGGCGACTTGCAGACAAAAGGCATCGACTTCGACCCGGACACGCTGTACGCGCCCGTTGCCGCTCACGAAGCGATTCGCATGCTCTTCGGTGTAACTGCGGCCTTCGGCCTCATGCTAGAAGGCAGCGATGTCGACAGCGCGTACACATTCGGCCTAATGGACGTACCAATCATCATGGAACAGCCCACTGACGCGTCCGGTGTGGAGCAAGCTCCAGGCTTCGTCTGTCTCCTCATCAAGAGCCTCTATGGGGCGCGCCAAGCCGGGAACATCTGGGGCGCAGTCCTCCACAATGAGTTCGTCAAGTGGGGACTCAAGCAATCAACTGTTGATCACCGCGTCTACTTCGCGCGCAAGGGCAACCAGATATTCATTGTCGTGGTCGTTGTTGACGATATCGCATTCGCCTCCAACAGCATGGAGCTCATCGACAAGTTCAAGAAAAATCTCCGTGCGACCTTCTCCGTCAAGCTGTACGGAACCCTGGAGACTTTCATCCGCTGGTCTATCAAGCGAACCTCGACTGGCATACAAGTGGACCAGAAGGCGTATGTCGACCGTATGCTGACCCGGTTCGGCATGGAAAAGTGCAACCCGGTCGCCAAGCCTCTCGGTTCAAACGCCCAGCTCCGCCCGCGAGCCGCTCATGAAGCGAGTCTAAAAGACAAAGATCACCATCTATACCGCGCAATGATCGGCGGACTCGCGTATCTGGCCATCTTCACGCGCCAAGATCTTTCATTCACCGTCTCCGCACTCGCCAGGTACCTCCACGACCCGAACGAATACCATATTTCACATGCTAAGCGTTTTTTGCGCTTAGCATGGGAGACGCAACTACGGACTCTTCTTCCCTGCTCCCCTGCCCTCAACTGGAATTCCGATTGACGCTTCCGTTTACAGTGACTGGGGCGCGGATACGGAGACGCGGCGTTCCTTCACAGGGTTTATGATCACTGTCAATGGGTCTCCAATCTACTGGAGGAGCAAAAGGCAGACGATCATCGCCTTATCATGTGGTGAAGCCGAGTAAATCTCTCTTTCAGCCTTTGCTCGTGAAGCAACCTGGCTACGCAAACTTTTCTACGAGATGATTACACAGTCGCCATGGTCCGATCAAGCTTCCATCGCACCGATGCCAATCTACATTGACAGCTCTGCCGCCATGGTCACGGCCACCCGTGACTCATCTACTCCTCGCACAAAGCGCATTGATCTCAAGTATCATCACGTCCGAGATCTTTTGCAGCTTGGTGCGGTATCTATCAACAAAGTTTCGACGTTTTATAACGTCGCGGACGGTTTTACGAAGGTGTTTTCAGAGGCAGTCCTGATGCACATGGTGAAATATTTGGGTTTGGATACTCGTGCCTGAGCACGAACTTTACTTTATTTCATTCGGTAGCTACGGTGGTGGAGAAGGTGAGGGTGGTGGTGAGAGAAGAAAGATAGTGGTGGCTTTCATAGACAAACGATGGTGGTGAAGAGCCGCTCCGAGGGGGCGTGCTAGAGCGCCGAGAGAACGGTCGCGACAATTGAATCAATGGTGGTGTTGCAGAATTCGGAGCCGTCTTCAGGCCACACGAATTACATTATATGACCCCCATGGTCCTATCTTTGCAGGCGGTGGTGCATGCGGAATAACGCATGGCACAGTTTTACGTACAGTAACACGATGGCGCCGGACTCCCGACGCCGTCATAAGTGAAAACACTGGATGCAGGTGGTGAGACAGAATAAACTAAAGAACAATCCTTTTTCAGAGAGGAGGAGAAGATTCAACGCCGCTCCGTTCTGGTATTGAGTTGAGAATAGCCCCGAAATCCCACATTGATTGCGTCAGCGAGAATTCGGCCGCCACGGGGTGCCCACAGAATCTGTTTTACTGTTAGATATTGTACGATACGTGCGGTGAAGTGGATTGTCACACCGACGCCGGCTAAACCAACCCGTGGGGTATTTCGGCATGACACACCACTGCAACGGCGTCACGGCACGTCTCCTCACGGCGGCGGGTCACTCAAGGCTGGCATTTTCCCTAATTTCTACCATATACTACATAGCCAGTGGTAAGTAAGTGTAAACGAGAAATACACCATACAAGAAAATTAAATTGAAAGTCGGGCTGTGGGTGGCTATTGGTAGCTTCTCCCACCCAGTACCAACTTTTGTGCAACCACTGCGCAGGGCCGCTACCGTCCCCTCGCAGCTTCCCATCGGGTCGCATCGGATCGCGTCACGTGATTGCGTCACGTCGAGTCATATGGCACGGCATCGCATGGCATTGCACCACATCTCGTCGTCGAGTCCAATCGCATTGCATCTCCGTCGTCAAGTCGCATTGTGTCCAATCGCACCGCGTCGTCACGTCGTCGTGTCGCATCAATTTATCCCGATTTTTCGCGTCTCGTCTCGTGGAAGAATCAAAGTCACGCCGCCGGGTGTGAGAGACGCGACGCGTGCGATGATGTGCGCACAATGGTAGGGGGACGGGTTAGAAAGACGGCGGACAGAAAGCGGGGAGGAAGCGGTGCTCGATCAGGAACGAAGGGGATGGGTGGTGATCGAAGTTGGCGATGGTCGGATGCGTGGGCGACAAGGACGGTTAAAAATGGACGGTGGCGACGTGAGAAGCTCGGAAAATACGGCTGTAGCAGGGGTAAGCTGATGGATAGCTGTCTGAATGGGCGAATGAGCAACACACATTAAAAGAATCATCATACAGTAGCAGGAAAGTAGCCCTCACTGCCTTTTTTTACCGCTCTCGGCCGTGTAACCTGGTCCTTGTCACCCGGCTACTCGGGCGAATATTGTCCCTCCTCACAAAATCAGCCTTCGTGGCCGGGTGACAACTCCCGCAAATCGAATACCAATCTGGCACGTAGCAGCATCGGTAAGAGCAAACCAACACGTGCCTTACAATATGATATTTTTCGGAGGTCATTCGATATATCATGGCCTGGAGCCAATCTAGAGTTGTGCTCTTGTCGATTTAAAGTAGTTTTTCGAAGATATATATCAGATGCTCAACTTTTTTTGAACACAAAAAAACCAAATCGAGCAGTAAATTAACCCGAAGTGAGCTTGCCTCTAGTCTATTGTGGATGCAGTCCGAGAGTGTTTTCGTAGTTTCTCCTCGAGCGAGCGTGTCCGCACTCGTGCAGGCAATCATATTGGCATAAAAAGTCAAATGTACACGTTGCATTCCTACAGAGGCTTGATGGATGGTTTGCCGTCGCATGACAGCATGCACAAGGAGAAGCGGGGGCTATTGAGTTGTTTATTGGCTCTGATGGAACATTGAAATTCATATTAAAAACACTGCTCGGTGCTCAATCCGGGCGAAGAAATACAGAGTTCTATTGAGCGTTAGAGCAGTAAAATACTATAATGCACACCATTATAGTTGACCGTTTAGTGCTCAACTTCTGAATTAAATTCAATTCAAATGGCGCACCTATACACAGGCTCTTGTTGATGCGAGAAAGTGGAGGTCGGAAAGTTCGAGCAACCCACGTATTTGGTGCATGGGAGTACGTCCCGTGCGCAAAGTGGTTTGAGGGTCACGAATGCCGTAGTTGGTGTGTGAAGTATGTGACAGGTGCGGTTGAGAAAGTTGATAATGTCATCCAATGAACGATGTCCTCTTTCTGAATTGGGGGGACGCCGCGGGACATGGTGTCGGAGAGTTAACCCAGGGAACGTACGGTGGAGGGTGATATATGCAGTACAATACAGTACAGTGTACGTTCAGAACAGCGTTGCCAACGTCACTGTATATACACGGTACTCAGTGAGTACAATGTATGTCCAGTAGGCTTACGCGCTCGTGAAGAGGAGGAACCAAACATGATACTGTATCCAAATCCCTTCTCCTACGTAACCGCCTCTCTCTCCGCCCACCCATTCTCTAACCCGTCTGGTGCAGTGCTAGTAGTATTTACATCCTGGCTGCGACCAGCGCACCTGTCATCCACCTAGAGGCGGGAAGGGAGACAAACGTGAGCGATGGTGAACGATGGTGAACGATGATGAGCAATTGTGAGCGATTGTGAGCGATTGTGAGCCCCTTGCGCACTGTCCTGGTCAATAATCGAAGCAACGGGAAACAACGGGAAGCAACGGCACCTGCCCGCACACATTGCGCTTGACACCGGCACTGACACCACCAGCATTGACACTGGCTAGCATCGGCAAAGGCACCGCGCAGTATTTATACGCCCGCAGCGGAACCGGGAGGTACATCCTTGTCGCGATGCCCTCCCCAACTTTCCCACATCTTGCGCCGCAGCACTGCCAGGTTACCCATCCTAGACTCCGCGCCATGCTCACGCCACGCCCCCTCCCCGCGCTCCTTGTCCTGCTCCTCGTCCTGCTTCTCTCCTCTAGCCTCCCGGCCCCCACCTCTGCCGGCGGCGCCTCACGGCGCCGTTCGTCGGTCCGACGAAATGGCCGCGGCACGGGCTGCTCCTCACGCTGTCGCCGTCTATCTGTGCGCTCGTCCTGCCCACGACAGTGCGTCCCTACATCCTGCACGATCTACATCCGTATCGAAAATTATAACCTAGATCTGCTTTTTTCAAGTACTTTTGAAAGCTGAATATTCTGAAAGACCGTGTATTTAATGTTAGCAAAGAATGATTCAGACCCAACTGGATGCTTGGAAAAGCGCGTAACATCGCTTAATTCTTCGCTTCTTGCACGCATTAGATTGATATGGCCCACGACCACTTCAAGCATTCCTACATCCAACTCGTTTTCTTGGAGAAAGTCTTTGGCAACTCTATA
>JAVCKV010333443.1:0-13778 GCA_032274145.1 Herpochondria borealis
ATAAGAGAGTCAAGTTCTTCTTCAGTTATATTTGTATTTTTCATATTAAGATCCTTTAAAATTTACAGGTATATACTATATTATATATCATTTT
Source organism: Herpochondria borealis (assembly GCA_032274145.1). NCBI lineage: Eukaryota > Rhodophyta > Florideophyceae > Ceramiales > Ceramiaceae > Herpochondria > Herpochondria borealis. The sequence continues at coordinate 95 of JAVCKV010333443.1, forward strand.
TTTTAATAGTAAAAAAAACGTATAAAAAAGGTCTCAATCGTTGAGACCTTTTTACTATTATTTACAACGCTTGTATTCTTCAAATAATTCAATTATTTTAGTGTATCTTTGCTTTATTTTTGGTCTACGTTCATTCATTTCTTTATTAAATATATCAGCTCCATAAGGGAAAAAATAAATATCTTCATGAAGTTTATTTTCAACAAAAGGTGAAGTGAAATATTCTATTCCTTTTTTCTCAAAATATTCAGCAGCTCTAGAGATCGTTTCATCTGAAGAAGTAATTGATTTAATAAATTTGTCTTCACCTATAAAATGAGTTTTTGTAGAGGTATCTCTAATAGTATCAAGATTAAGGTATCGACAATTTAAAATATTAGAAAGACTTTGAATGTTATCAGAGTGATTGCTTGAAAATTTATAAATTGTGATCATTCGATAAATTGCAAGAGCCAATTCAGTTTTAACTTCATTTACTTTTCTAGCATGTTTAGCTTGTTCTAAATTATGTGCTTCAAGCATCTCTTGAATAATAGAAATGTTATTAGGGTAGTTTTCTTTAAGTTCTGCAAGAGCACGTTTATAATTGATATCATGCCTCATTTTGCATTGAAATAAAGTCTCTGAACCATTCTCAATGCCCACTTGGTTTTTTGATATGAATCGAAGAACTTCTGTATATGTTTTTTCTTTTTGTTCTTCTTTTGAAATAGAAAATCCATAATCACTAAGTATTTTTTCTGAAATTTCTGGTTTTATTTTATTAGAAATGTTTTTTACTGTTCTCCTAACCATATTTCTTTTCTCAAGCGCAGAAATAACACGAGCAAAATCTAAATAAAATTTATGTTCTATATTCATTTTTCGTTCTCTCTATTTTAATTATTGAGATGATTGTATCATTTATTATCAAAATATTCAAACAAAAATAAATATAAATATTTTGTCAATTAATATTGACATGTGTGACACTTAATAGCATAATATAACTAAGAGATTAAAAACACAAAAAGGTGATGTTATGGCTGAATTAGATAGAATAGCAGTAGTTAATGGTGCATTAGAAGAATTAGCAAAAAAAAGTAATTCTGGAAGTGTTAATATAGGGTTTACGAATGAAGGGAAGTCTTTCAATGTCCTATTATCATTAGAACATGGTCGAGTATGGGCTTTGTCGAGTTTAGACGGAACCAAAATGAAATTAAAAGATGTTGAATCTTATCTTGAGAATTTAAATATCAAATAAAAAAAAGCCATAATGTATCCAACTTTATGGCTTTTTTTAGAATTAATTATTTTATTTAAGGATTTTATTGTTGTTAGACCTTTTTTCCAATTGTGCTCTAAGTATGTCATCACGATAAAATATATCTTCGTTTGGTTGAGATTCTTCTTTGATAGTTGTAAGAATTTGTTCTTTTTTACTAGGTGAGATATAAGAGTTCAGACATTCTTCTAATTTTTTATCCTTAAAAAAACTATCAAAATCATCTTCATTGAAAGGTTTGACTTCTATTATTTCACTTTTTTCTTGGGTGATAAGGTTATTAAATAATTGTTGTTTTGATAGATCAAAATTAGATGTTTTAATTTTTTTATCTAGTATTTCTTGAAATGTTTTATTCATAAATAAGATTGCTTCCTTGCAGTATATATTTATTTTATCATAAGGATTATAAGAAACAAATTAAACATAATATTTAATCGCAGCTAATGATTTAAGATCTTCATCCTCTTGTTTAAAATAGATTTTAGAAGCAGCCATCATAAAATAATACAATAAATATCTATATAAATCACAATATTCATATCCTATATCATCAATAGTTTGTTTTATATTAAAGTTTTTAATTACACTATCAATATATTCATTTTTGTAGATTTCTATGTCTTTTTTTAATTTAGAAATATGTTCTTCTTTGGTATAGGCATTTTCTTTTAAAAGTTTTTTTAGTGTTGAAAAATGAGTTTGATTAGGTAATAACTGTTCATCGAAGTCAATTTCAAAATCGGTAACGTAATATGTGCATAAGTAGAAGCCTAAAAGAATATTGTTATCAAAATAAGTAATTGCTTTTAACTTATGTTCTTCTATATTATTTTCAAACAAACTAAAAATATAATGATGCATTACTGCTTTATTTGATGTTTGGTCACTTATTACATTATCAGGGATTTTATTATTTTCATTAATTGTTTCTTTACCATAAATCTCAAAAATTTTATAAAAGAAAGAAATAGCTCCTTCTCTATCAATATTTTGTTCGTTTTTAGAATAAATTTTTAAATATTCTTCTAATATATTTTCTTTTTGCTCTTTAAATCTAAACATATTAATTCAATCCCAATAAAGGCAAAATCTTATCGTAGTGAATTTCAACAATTTCGGCATCTAAACCAATATAAAAAAAACTAAATAATGCAACAACAGAAATAACTAATGATTCATTTTTTCCACTCTTCCATAAATTAAGGCTTAATCTATGATACGGTGTAAATACAGGTATTCCCATAGGATTTGGAAAATCCACAGCTAGATGTAATAATCCTCCAATGGCGAACCCTAAAAGAGATGAAGCAATATATTGATTAGAAGCGATTTCCAAGCCCAATAGATTTAATTGTTCATTGTTCATCATATAATTAGCGAAAGCGAATAAACCAATCCATAAAGGTAGCCAATGGGTTATAGTTCTATGATTAATAACAGTTCCCCCGCTTTTCTTACGAATTTCAAGCCAATCAGGAGCAGTTGCGCCAGATAATAAACAAAGACACGCAATAAAAGAAATTACGTGATTGTTGAAGTTTGCATATGTTTCGTAGTAAACAGATGGAATTAATGCTACCCCTGCCCAGTTGTGTCCTTGTCCTGTCATTTTAAACCTTTTAATTAATTAATTTATTTATTGATTTTATCATAGTTAAATAAAGAATAAAAGCAAAAAAGACATCTCTAAGATGTCTTTTTTTATGTTTTACTTCTTTATATTATTATTGTTGTTTATGAATGTAATATAAAACTTCCGTTGAAATCTCACCTAATGTTTTTTCTTTTTTATGGTATTCATTACTTAATTTCAATAAGTAATAAAAATAAGAATTTTTAACTGTTTCAAAAGAAGAATCTTCTCGACTAGCTCTAACTCTTCTTAATACAGCTTTTAATTCAGGGGTATCTTGATGCTTAACAAAACTAAGATAGGAATCGGGAGACAATGTAAACATATTATCAATAGCCTCAATAGCCATTATATTAGAATGTCGTCTTACAAAATCTTGCATCAACAAATAAACAGAATTTTGATTAAATGATTCAATATTTGTAAAGCTATAAATTAAAGGTGTATTAAATAAATAAGGATATCCAAGTAAATAATCATTAAGAGGAATATTTATTTCATTTTTTGTTATTTTTTTAACATCTTTTGCTCTTATTTTAGAAATAAGAAGTAAATTATGGATGTTAAAACCTACTTGTTCATAAAAATCAATTGCTTTTTTATTAATTTCTATTTTTTCTAAATATGATTTATCGCTAAAAAAAGAATTTAAATCAAAAGTTTCTAATTCAGAAAGTTGAATTCCTAAAAAACTAGCGATTTGTTCTTTTATTTGTTCTTTTTTATAGAAAATTCTATTACTTTTGGATAATGCTTTTAATCTAAATATATCCATTAATAATGTTTTGTCTTTTACATTTAACAAATGTGGCATTAAACTCTCCTTATGCTTTTGTATTATTTAAGACTTGTTAATATTTTACCTAGTTCATTGACACCACACCAAGTACTATCTTGTGTAATATCTTTTTCTTTAATACCGCAGCCTAGAATTCCATCTTGAATTGCAAAAACGATTGTTTTATCTTTCGTGCTAGTTAATACTTTTTGTATATCTTTATTCTGATTAACCTTTTCACGCACACCAACAGTCATAATCCCCATTCTTTTCTCTTCCCATACCATTGCATTAACATTCTTTATATCTTTATTTATTTCATTTATTTCATGACTTAACTCTTTCCAACGTTGATAAAGTTCAGTATCTTTAATGATGTCGTATCCAGTGTTATTACCTTCAACGATTGATTTTGCTAACATATTATGATTGTTTAAATCGAGGATTTTAAAAGCAGAAACGTCATCTTCTGACATAACAGCTTTGCTATATGCAAGCAATTGACTTACTGAAATAAATGTTTTATCTCTAAATACAAACAAAGCAGGGTAAGTTGGGTGAAAACAATGCTTTTTACTAGAGAAGAAATAAAAATTAGAATCATCTTCAATTACTTCTTTTGATTCTTCTATAACAATTTCTTTTTCGTTTTTCGAAACAACATCAGGAGCAGGAATCGCTTCATTTTCTGAAGATACTTTTTTATTTTCAATTTGTTTATTTTCTTTTATTTTACTTCTATATTCAATAACAGTTAATAAATCGTGAGGTTCAAGTTTTTCAATATCTTTTCCTAATCGTATTAAGTGAGGTATAGATACATCAGCAAGACTAAATTCGTGATGCTTTAGCATTCCTTTTTCATATCCTGAAGTTTTTCTTTCATTATATCCATGTGAACTTTCATTACGAAAACCATTAAAATAACCAATAACAGTAACAATTTTGTATTCATCAATACTAGCTATCATTTCTGTTTTACTGTTTTCTACTGTAAAATGGTAATATTTTAATTCTGACATGATTTCTCCAGTTAGGTTATCTAATTTTTAAAATCAATAATAAATGAAATGTTTTAAAAAGTCAACAAAAAAAGCCTTTAATAATTAAAGGCTTGTTAAGTATTTTAATACTATGAAGGGTCGTAATCATCTCTTTTAAAGGAAGAACCAAGAATGAATATAGGATTTTTTTCTTCGTTTAATTTGAGTTCATCAATAATAAACAAAGCATCATCTTCACTAATTTGGATTTTTAGACTGTTAAACCTTTTTGATTGATTCTTAAAACGACAAAGCTTATATTCTGCTTTGGATTTATCTTCGTGATCAAGATATTTAGAAATAAAACAAAATCTATCAAAATACTTTATAGCTTTATACTTATCTATTTGGCAAATACCAGTCATTGGCATTTCGATAACAGCATCTTTTAATGTCGGCATTGAAAAGTCCTCTTCTTATGATAGGTAATCAGAAACTTCTGATTCTCTAACTTTGATTTTTCGAATTGTCATATCATTGCGTTCATCTGCGTATTTCTCACAATCCTCTTTGATAAGTTCCAAAACTTTTTTTGAGGCTTCTTCAAATGTTTTAAAGTGATAGACAGAAGAGTGTTCAGTATACGTTTCCCAAAGAGTGACTTTATCTTCTTCTTCCATTTTTTTAAGAAGTGATTCAACACTTCGTTTAGCATAATTAAGTTGGTTTTGATCTAGTTTCTTAAGCCAAGCATCAGTTCCTTGTTCGCTAAAAGTAGAATTTGCCAAAATATCTAAGACCGTGTTAGCTCCAGAATGCATATAACCAAATCGAACTTTATCATCAAGTTCATCAGCATTCTTAGACATTTTATTTAGATGTTCAACTTGCGCTTTAAGTTCTTCTTTGACTTCTTCATTTACTTGTTTAAAAAAAGCATTATCTATCATGGTATTTTATCCTTGTTTATTTTCATTAATTAATGATTCAGTGTTTAAAATAAGATTTTCTAGATTCGCAAATAAGAATTTAAATTCCATCACAGTTATCTGAAAATCATTGCTGTCTTTTAAATTTTCTAAAATATTTTTTACTTCAAGTTCTATAGAACTTTCAGGCATATTAAACTTGTATTTTTTTAAAATTAGTTCTAAAAAACCTTTTATACGAAAATAAGATTCGTTTATATTATCATCGGAAAGATCATGTTCATCAATATAATCTTTTAATATTTTAAGTTTTTCAAAAATATTTGAAATATTATTCATTTTTTTTAATACCTTTATTTTTTCATAGTTAATTATATCAAAAAACTCAATAAAAAGAAAGTTTTTTTAAAGAAAATATGTCTAAGATTCTATATCTATAAAGCAGGAAAAATATAATTTTAGAATAAATAAACGATTGTTTTTTGATCTAAGAATTACAGATTATTGACTTAATAAGTAAATATTGTATGATCGGCTGTAAGAAAACAACACTTTTGGAGGTAAATATGAAAAATAATGGTTGGAAAAATTTTAAAGAAGGCGAATGGAATGAATCTATAAATGTGAGGGATTTTATTCAAAAAAATTATATCCCGTATGAAGGAGATTCTAGTTTCTTAGAAGGTGTGGCTGACAGCACAGAAAAAATGTGGAGCGAAATGTTAGAATTAGTAAAAGTTGAAAATGCAACTCACGCCCCTGTTGATTTTGATCATGATGTTGTTTCAACAATTACATCTCATAAAGCAGGTTATATCAATAAAGAATTGGAAAAGATAGTCGGTCTTCAAACTGACGCTCCTTTAAAAAGAGGTTTAATTCCATTCGGTGGTATCAGAATGGTTGAAACATCTTGTAAAGTTTATGGTAAAGAATTAGACCCAACTATACAAGAAACGTTTTCTAAATATAGAAAAACTCACAACGAGGGCGTTTTTGATGTTTATACTAAAGATGCACTAATGGCTCGTAAAACTGGTTTATTAACAGGTCTTCCAGATGCTTATGGTCGAGGTCGTATTATTGGCGATTATAGAAGGATTGCATTATATGGAATTGATAGATTAATTGAAGATAAGATAGAACAAAAATTTTCAATCGACAAAGATGGTTTTTCACAAGAGAGAATGCAACTTAAAGAAGAAATATCAGAACAAATAAAATCATTAAAACAATTAAAAGAAATGGCAGCAAGTTACGGTTGTGATATATCATTACCAGCTACAACAGCTCAAGAAGCCGTTCAGTTTGTTTATTTTGGTTATTTAGCTGCAATAAAATCTCAAAATGGTGCGGCAATGTCTTTAGGTAGAACAGCAACATTCTTAGATATATATTTTGAAAGAGATATAGAAGCAGGATTAATAACAGAAATAGATGCTCAAGAAATTGTTGATCACTTAATAATGAAATTAAGAATGGTTCGTTTTTTAAGAACGCCTGAATATGATACTTTGTTCTCTGGTGATCCTATATGGGCAACAGAAAGTTTGGGTGGAATGGGTGTTGATGGTAGAACTTTAGTAACTAAAACAACATTTAGATATTTAAATTCTTTATTTACTATGGGACCAAGTCCTGAACCTAATTTAACTGTATTATGGTCTGAACAATTACCAAGAGGCTTTAAAGAATATTGTGCAAAAGTATCAATTGAAACCAGTTCTATCCAGTATGAAAACGATGATTTGATGAGAACAGATTTTGATAACGATGATTATGCAATTGCTTGTTGTGTTTCACCAATGGTCGTTGGTAAACAAATGCAATTCTTCGGAGCAAGATCAAATTTAGCAAAAGGTTTGTTATATGCAATAAACGGTGGCGTAGATGAAGTTCATCCAGAAATAAGAGTAACGGATGTAGTAGAAGCAATTACTGATGAAGTGTTAGATTATGATACTGTTTATAAAAATTTCGATATTGTTATGGATTGGTTATCTAAAACATATGTAGATGCTTTAAATGCAATTCATTTTATGCACGATAAATATTCTTATGAGGCTGCATTAATGGCCTTACATGATAAAGATGTGCATAGAACAATGGCTTGTGGTATTGCTGGGTTGTCTATTGCAGCAGATTCATTGGCAGCAATTAAATATGCGAAAGTAAAACCAATCAGAGATGAAAATGGCGTAACAACAGATTTCATTATTGAAGGTGACTATCCTAAATATGGCAATAATGATTCAAGAGTAGATGATATTGCTTGTCAATTAGTAGAAACATTTATGAATAAAATAAAAGAACACCCAATGTATAGAAATGCGGAACCAACTCAATCAGTTTTAACAATTACATCGAATGTTGTTTATGGTAAGAAAACAGGAACAACTCCAGATGGTAGAAAAGCGGGTGAACCATTTGCACCTGGTGCGAATCCAATGCATGGAAGAGACCAAAATGGCGCAATAGCATCATTGGCTTCAGTAGGAAAACTACCGTTTTCTCACGCTAAAGATGGTATTTCATACACGTTTTCAATTGTCCCTAAAACATTAGGAAAAACTGATCAAACTCAAGTCGATAATTTGGTTGGTTTAATGGATGGTTATTTTCACCATAAGAATGCAGAAAATAACTTAAATGCTGAAATAAAGAATAAAGATAGTCTAATGGAAGCAGTAAATAATCCAGATGCTTGTAAAAACATTACTATTGTTGTTTAATTATATTGACAATTAAGAAATTGGTATTTATAATATAACTAATTATAGCGTTTTATTTGGTATACGGGTAGTTGTTAAGAGTTAAGAATATAAAGAATTATTATTTATTCTGACTAGGCTTAAATCACCATTCCAACGGTCACATACGCCTAAATTGTGACTGACAGAATTTTAAAAAGCAGAGAATATTCTCTGCTTTTTTGTTTTTTATTATAATAGATGGATTAACTTAATATGAGTTCAGCGGCAACATTTGAAGGTTTTTGTTCTGAAAAAGAATTATATATCGTAGTGAGTTGTTCATCAGTGAGAGAATCAACGTCAGATAAAAACAATACTTCTTCGATGAAATCTTCGACAGGATGAGCCGATTCAAGGTTGTCTAATTCAAAATCTTTAATACTTCTTTTAAACTTATTATTTAATGATGACATAATATACCTCTCTTTATTAAATTGTCTGGTTTTTGTTCTTTCACTCATATAAGATTAAGTTATATTAAATTTTATTTCATAAATAAAATATTTATAAATCTTTTCGTGTAATTTCATTTTTCAATTCATAAATATAATCTTCCATAAAATCCCATCGTTTAAATGCTATATCTTTGCCTGTATTAGTTTTCATTGTGTCAGGTAGGGTTTGTAATTTAGTAAAAAAATGGTCAATAGCATTATCTTCGTCAGATAATTCTCGATTTTCAGCAAAAGGATCATTAGAATTATACAAAGGACGTTCAACACTAGCACTATACATTAAACATCGTGCAATTCCTAAAGCTCCTAAAGCATCCAAGCGATCTGCATCTTGAACAATTTTTGCAGATAGTGTCTTTGTTTCGATATTTGCAGAAAAACTATGAGCATGGATAGCATGATGAATATCATCAAGAAATTGTTCAGGATAATTAATACTTTTTAAAAACTCAACGGCTTTATCGGCACTAAACTTTGAACCTAAAGACCTATCTTTAGAAGTTTTCGGAACATTGACACAATCATGAAGCCAACAAGCAGGAATAATGACATCTAAATCTCCATTCTCTTCTTTTGCTAAATCTATCGCATTTTTAACGACTCTTCGAATGTGATCAATATCATGAGCACCATCAAATTTCATAGACTGAAAAATAAAATCCTCTAATTGCTTTTCAATATCTTTATTAATATACAATTTTTTTGCGCTAAAGATTTCTTGTGAATTAGAAAGTTTTTTAATTGCATCAGCGGCTTCTATGAAAGATTCCCCTTTCGTAAAAACATTATGAATTTCTTCAATATCTTCATCACTTAATTCTTCACAATTTAAGTGTTCTTTAACTTTAGAGATAAAAGTATCAACAGGATGAATTTCTGTCATTTCATTGTTATCAACCCTAGATTCTTCAATTAATTTAGTTAATAAATCGTCATTTTCAAAATCATCAGCTTGTTTTTTATTTAACTCTAAAATAATATTTTTAGTTCTTTCTTCGGATTTGCTCATATAGGATTCCTTTAAAATAATAGATTATTATATAAAAAAGCCTTGTATAAGTCAACAAGGCTTTAAAATTTTAAGTTATAATTATTTAAGGTCTTCTTTAATATGTTTTTTCTCTTCTTCAGTTAGTTCATTAGAATAAGTATCAAATTCAGGATATAGATTTTTACCAGTGACTTCAAAGATAAAATCACGAACAGCAAGTAATGACATAAAAACAGCAGGGTTGGAGATATCAACAGGGTTGTCTTTCCAGTCTACGCCAAACATAATGCCGACATTAACTCCAGCGACAGCACCTTTTTCATTGAATACTCCTCCTCCAGACATGCCACTAATTAGTGTAGCATCAGTCGTGGAATATGTGCAATCGTCAGAATTATCTTTAACATCAGCAAGGTATTTACCTTCATGAGATGAATAAAATCCAAAAACAGGGTATCCTGTATGAAATACTTTTTCATTGTCATGGATTAACCCAAGATCAGGCTCTTCACCAGTATCTTCAACTTTAATTAATGCAAAATCACATCGAGGATGATAATAGACCTCTTGCCCGATTAAAAGCCATTTATTATGAGCAACAGTAGCTCTCCATTGATTGTCGAGCTTAACAGATGAACCTTCTAATCCTAGTAATACAGGAACACCCAAAAACTTCTTATCAGTATATTTTTCAATATCTTCTGGCGTGTCATCGTGAACTCCTTCATAAAATCCATTCGCAGCACATCCAGATAACAGCATTAAAACAGTTGCAGCCAATCCTAGCCTTTTCATATAAATTCCCTTTATGTTTTATCGTTTTTTATTTAGATACTATAAAAAATGATATATCTAAAGTTGTGTTATATCAAATATGCAATACAAATATTATAATAAAAATTATTCCATTATTAAATTAAGTCATTGATATTATAATATAAAAAAATATTCCATTTTTTTTCATAAATTAGAAATATTAAATAACAAAATAAAAAAGCCATTCATATATAGACATATGAATGGCTTTGTTAAGAATAAAAAGATATTTATTTTTTACAGGGACTCTAACACCAAATCATCATCATAATAAATATCCAATTGTGATTCCATATCAGATTCATCGAAAACCAATCTAATCATAGGTTCTCTATCAATACAAACCATAAAAGTCTTTTTTATGACTAGTCCTAATTTTGGAACAGGCAAGTTAATACTTTCATAATATTCAGAATCTATAGTGCCATCAGATTTTAATGAAATAGAAGAACAACTTAAAAGTCTTTTTCCAATTAAATTTTGTTTCATTGTATTTTTTAAATTATAGTTCATGATTACCTCTTGTTAAAATAGTGCTGTAATAAATAATTCAGGGTGTTTTTCTATATAAATAGCAGAACCATATAATATAAGCCCCATAACAAAACACATTAAGATACCATTAATCTGTTGTGTTAGATAACCAATCCAACCGACAACAAAAAGGAAGAAAACAGTATTAATAATAACAGGTATGACCTCCAAATTAAATAAATACATTCCTGTTAAAGCGAGTCCTTCTGCAACAATCATTAATAATACAGATAATCCAAAACCATTATCATCTTTATATATAAAAGAAGAGAAGATAAGTAATGTGACTGCAAAAACAATAGTGCAGACATATTGTATACCGACAGAAAAAGAAGATATGTAAGGAATATCTATTTCATAAATACTAATTAAAGAATATGCCAATATAATCAATCCATTTATGATCAAGCTAATACCCATATAATTATCACTTTCATATCCCATAATAGTATGAACACCAGTTGATTCAAATATAAATCCAAACATTCCAACAAATGCAATACAACTAAATATACCTAAGAATTGACTATCTAAATGGATAGAGAAAAAACCGAAATAAAGAGTTAAATAAAAACAACCAATGATAGCAGGATTTAAGTTTAAGGAAAAGATTTTGAATATTTTTTCAAAGAAATCTTGGTAAGTTCCAACAATCCATCCAATAACTATAATATTAGCAAGAACCCCGAATATACCGAGATATAAAGCTTGTTCAGCATAAATATGTTCTGGTATGAACGTCATTGATAAGGTTGCACTTAAAAATAAGGTTTGATATAAAATAGTTGGAATTTTCACGAGGTGAACTAAGAATTGTAGAATAACACCACGAAATGCAACAAGAACTAATATGATACCCAATATTTTTAAAAGATTAATCCAACTTAAATATTCTCCCCACTCGATATCAGTATTTTTAATAACAGTTTTATCAACAGAATAATTTTCTTCAATAAGTTCTTTCTTTGAAAATACAAATTCAGCTTTAGCCTCATTAGCATTCTTTTCAGTTATATATCCAGAATTTTGCAACTCCTGAATAGTTTCAAGAATTATCTGTCCTTTTTCGTTAAAGTGGATTTCTTCTTTAACTTCTTGCTTCTCTTTGAAATCAAATTCGTCAGTAGTAGCAGAAAAAGCATTAAATGATAATGAGATTAATAATATTAATAACATGTTTTGCATTAATTTTTGTAACATTTTATTCCTCCATAATAGTTTCGAAGTTATCAACAGGAATAAAAACACTTAAAGCATTGTCTTTATACCAAGCAAATAAAGGTTTTGCAAAATAATTTAAATCACCCAAAGATAAACTTCCAACCCAAATAAGTTGCTCAATAGATATCTTTTTGTTTTCTTTTTTTTCTTTTAATAATTCTTTAAAAATGGCTTCAATTTGTAGGTTTTCAATATCAACGACCTTTGAATTTTCATTGAAACTTGGAGCATCAACTTTCAATAATTTTTTTATAACATTAGAACCTCTGTCATAATCAATATTTTTTATAAAACTTTCATAGATATAAGGTTCTTTGCTTTCAAAAACCCATCGAGTAGGATCAATAATTTCTCCGTTTGGTGTTTCAACCCAACCGTGATTAATAAAGGTATTTCCATAAAAGGGACTTTTTTTATTAACATAACCATGATATTTGCCAAATACAGCTTTTCCTTCCACAACACCATGTTTAACCAATAGTGTAGAAATGTAATAACAATTAGCTACCCATTTTTCACTTTTAACACCAATGATATTTTCAATTTGAGAAACGTTATACATTAAACAACCTTTTATTAAAAACTTGATGTAATGTAACAAAAAAAATGCTTATATCATCTATACGTTGTTTGCAGAAATTTATACCTTTCCCGATTACGACACAGCAAAACAGGTAACACCTCAATTTGCCACGCGAGACGCAACAAAAGTGTTTCTCGCCGAAGTCGGAGACATGTTGGTCGGCCAATATTTCACTGAACATCAACCCAAATTAGGAGAAGACAAATGAGCGATATCGCTGACATCAAGGCCGCTGTAGAGGAGTGGAACAATGGACTGAATAACGGCGACCTGGAGCGCATGATTGCGTCCTGTGATCCCGACAACATCACTTGTAACAACGGACAAGCAACAACCACTGGCACACAGGCCATCCGAGATAAATATGCCCCTCGCATCGCGGCATCAACCATTAAGTCCACTTATGTGTATGAGCACGTCAAAGTGTTTGGCGATTTTGCAGTGGTTGTCGGCCAGTTTGGCGGGGAGATGACAGACAAAAAAACCCAACAGTTACAATAAAATGTAAATGGTGTATTTTGCCATGGTAAAATTAATTTTCAAAGCTAATTTTTACGATCTGGCTTGACGGGAAGGCGCACTTACGATAAAAATGCTCTTGCACAGCTGAAGTTTCGAAGTTTCATATTTAGAGATGAAAACATCAAATGAAACACTCAGAGGCTCTATCAGTTTAATATCAATGCTTTGTTAGAGTTGATACTACCCAAATCGACAGCTATTGTAGTATTGTCAGTG
>JAVCKV010333554.1:0-13776 GCA_032274145.1 Herpochondria borealis
CTGCAAGCGTAGCACGAGACCCAATTGAGTATTGAGTATTGAGTATTGAGTATTGAGTACACGTATCCATATTATTGTCAATGGCATGGTACTGTTACGTCGCACAGTGTACTGTCGTGTTCTTTTTCAAAGGCTTGATATGGTTGAACCGACCATGATGGTAGTCTCGCGCAGCACGAAGCTCCATCCACCATAATCGCTCTGGAGAGTGTAGCACCCTCTTTTATTATTCGTTGGAAAAGTCGAAGAACCGCGCTGTTGCATAGAGAGGAACGAGACGAGGAGTTCAGTGTTCAATGAACAATGAACCAAGCCATTGCAATTGAAGATCACACATCTTGAACCAATATTCAAAATGGCGATGAATCCATCTCGTAAGCGACAAGCGAGATCAACGAAAGCGTCCAAGTTCAAAATCGGAAAGTTCTGTATGGCTTGTTTTGTACCCAGTCTGGTTATCTTTCAAGTTGTCCTCGTCTCAGTCCTTCACAGTGGGACCTTTGATATTTTTCGTTGCTACGGTGACAAAGTACCGCGACAAATCCTGGTGAGTCCTTCTAGTAACGCGAGCGAAAGGTTACGCATGACACTTGAAGTAGAACTGCAACATCATCAGAGTTTCAGCCGGTGTGGCATCGGGCAAGAAGCCTCCTGGTGCAACACAACACTTGACAGGGTGTGGGCTTACAATCCATGGTCCCACAATCAGTACCTGTGCGGACAAGTGATCCCACCCAAAAAAGCTGTGGAACTGATGAAATGTTGTCAGGAGGGCCCTCGCGTCTTCCCGCAGGAACCGACTATCGCGAATATCCAACTGGACGAACCCATTGATTTGACGGGAAAACAGAACGTGCCCATTAGACAGAGAGGGATAAGGAGACGCGGTGGTGCAGGTAGTCGACAGCGATCCTATAGCAAGTGTACTGTTCCCTGTCAGCGACAGGAACCTCTTCCGCTCGTTGCGGACTTTCATCCGGAAGGGTTGAATTGGGAGATTAGGCATACCCTGGAATCGTCTCACCATTATCGTAGTGTGGCAGTGCTGAAAGACAGCTGGAAGCATGATATCTACTATTCTACGACCTCCTTTAAGTCTGAAGTACGTACATGAGAAGGCATTGTGTTATCAGAGACTGTCAATGCTTGGTATTTCTCGTGAACCTGACCTTTTTATTCAGATTCCTTCTCCATACTTTTCGTGGAGCGAGTATGACATTCAGGCTCCTGCCGTTGACTATGACAAGACGATAAAAGGCGCCTCGTTTGTTGCGAAGAATTGTGGTCTTCTAAAGAATGATCGAAACAATGTTGTCGCAGAATTGATGAAAATCCTTCGGGTGGACTCACTGGGTAAATGCCTCAACAATGCGCAACCGCCAAATGGAGCCAACGTTGCAAACAAGCGGGAGCTGCAACAGCATTATCTGTTTCATCTAGCATTTGAAAACTCAAACGAGGCGGATTACATAACTGAGAAAATGTGGGGAACCCTAGCCTCAGGAACACTCCCTGTATACATGGGTGCACCCAATATCAAAGAGCATGTCCCCGAGAACAGTATTATTTCATGGCACGACTTCGAATCAACGAAGGAACTTGGGAGGTACCTCCGAACGGTTGCGGCGAACAAAACTCTGTACGAGTCATACCACGCTTGGAGATCCCGACCGCTACCAGACAGCTTTCGCCGGAAGTACAACTTCACAAACACCCACTCGGCCTGCCGGACTTGCAAGTGGGTCTATGCAAAACAGCGAGGGTTGGGCTGGGATCACGAGCAACAAGACTTGAGGCCGCTCCACAGGTCTCGACGGCTGTGTCTTGATAGTGTCAACGCCATTGTTGAACCATTCATTGAGACTGTATTATTGACGGACTCAACAACATTCCACTCGAAGCCTAGTGTTGGCCTACGCTGCAACAACGACAACATTCCGAAGACTATAAAGGTGGGAAAGTGGCAACGCTCAGTATGGTATCATGATGGAGCAACTGATATTGTGTTGGAAGGAGTATCGACGGACATCTACCGGATATCGACGGGCATGCAGGTCCGTGCAACAATGCTGTTCGCCAATGTGTACCAGATGCAGGACTCTGGGTCGCGCGTGACGTTCGTTGTAATGGCCGACGTGAACGACGTTGTAGTGTCATACGAGACACCAGGCATCATGGACTTTCAAACGTCTGGAGAAGCGACGCGAGTTCGAGTTATAACGGAGGACGTTGACACATTCCATGAAGGCGCAAATGAGAGTATGAACTACTATGGTGACTTGATGATGAGCCACTTTGAGCACCCACTACAGTTCTTCAAAGCAAAAATTGCATAGTGTGATGGGCTTTTGCCAACATGGTGGCTGCCAACAGCGGTGTCGGGCTCGAAAGGCTGCAAACTGTTGATGGCGAAAAGCCCGTCGAAGCCATCAATGATCAAGGACCAGCGTTGTAGGAGGACTTTGCGAGTAAGCCCGCGTCATACTGCTGAAGAAGCCGTGGACCTTGAGACGCTGTTAGGAACGAGATAGCGATTGGTAGACTCGAACAAGGCAACACCGAAGAGGACAGGGACTCGACAAGCGTGCCGGGATCAACGACGATTACCGCGATGGTGTCAAAGAAGATGGTGAGCTCGATGGTTTTCGTTGGCATGGTCTTATTCGAATATGCTACCTTGCACATAAAAACGTTCTGAGTTCGACGAGCCACAAATTTCACGTGTAGGACTCTCCTGGTAACACTGTACTGTTCTCACAATAAAACGCAGGCCGACTCGAGAGTGCGTTGGGTACCTCTTTACAATGGAACAATGCACCAACTGCCTTCTTCATCCGTTGTGCTTCACACGAAAACTCTCGACAAGAAAGTCAAGCCTACAAACAAGCTCATTGATTGCAAGAACCTGCGAGGATCAAAGCTCTCTTTCCTACTACTCTCTCTCTCTCTCTAGCTGTTGTTTAAAATCACCTCGCCGGGGTGTCTACAAGGAGAATAACAATGCCAACCACCATAGTCTTGGACGGAAAGGGTGGCCAGAAAGCCATGTACCTTCCCGACGACTTTCAGGAGCGCATCATTTGCCCACAATCCGAGCCTCTCGAGCCATTCCTTGCTCGCAACTCACCGCTAGCAGCTCATGCTGCCTGGATCCAAGTTCATGGGCCTCAAAACCGACCCAATGAGTGTCCATTGTTGCAAAGTGCCATTTCCTGGATTCGTAATCGAGGTCCTCAAATCACTGAGCGTGAGGTGGACGCCATGGCGCTTGCCGGTGGTTGTTTGTGTGGAAAGTGGAAGATTCGAGTCGAAACGGCGCAACTTGAGCATGTCTGGGGACTCGTGGCTCGAGCCGTCTATGGAGGAACCCTTCGTACGGACATTTCCTCCGCCAAAGTTTCCACCTTGATTACGCAAACCGCTCGCTCCAGAGGATCGTTGCATACGATTTATGTGTATCTTAACAATTACCTTCATGAGGAGAGTGTGCGACATACACGCCTTGCGTTACAGAAGCTTCTTCATGACAGCAGCGCCACATTGACACATTTCAAACCCGATATTTACACGTATGCGGGATGGAGCAGTGACTCCATGCCTCTTGTCGTCGACCGACGTGCATGGTTTGAACCCGTATGTGGTGCCTGCGACAAGACGGATGGCGACAACCTGAAACGGTGCACGGCTTGTCAATCGATTCGATACTGCAATGTAACTTGTCAGCGTGCGCATTGGAAGTTGCATAAGAAGCTGTGCAAGAGTCTACAAAACGAGAAGCAACAAGGAGCCAAGCTACCAGCAACAAACAACTCCGAAGATGGCAAGAAGAAGAAGACGGATTCAGTCGACACCAGCGCCACGGGGGATAGCAAGAAGCGCAAAGCCACGGAACCGTCGGGTTCTGGCAACAAGGCTAGTACCACCTCGCGCAGCCTCTAGCTAGAGCATTTTGAACTAACTATTCAATTCGTGCAGCACCACGCCTTCATGATTACCACAGTATAGCAGCAAACGCGAAGGCTATAGTATAGAGGTATAGGGCGCAATCGGATATACCACGCCTGATCAAAGTGCTAGCACAGATGGTCGATCCAAGAAAATAGGACGGAGTCCTAACGGAGGGCGTTGACACGTGTCACGAAGGCCCAAATGAGTATTATGGCGACTTGATGGTGAGCGCCTTTGAGCACCCATTCAGTTCTGCAAAGTAAACAATACATAGTTCTACACGCTGCTTACTGACTCAAATGTAGCTTCCTGGTCCGAGTTCGCCCCACTCGAGCTATTGTAAGAGCTGCCGCAGCTCCTCCGAGATTGACTAGAAACATCACGAGTCCAACTTGACTCCAGCCTTTTATCGATCCAATCAGCACTGGTCCAATGGCAGATGCTAAGGAGGCCACAGTGTTGCCCAACCCACTCACAGATCCAGCGTGATCTGGAGAAGCTTCAAAGTAAATGGGCCGGAATCCAACGGAGTGAGCACCGACAGCGATTGCAGATACTACAAACATGGCTGCGGCCAACGTTGGTGTCGGGGCTCGAAAGGCTGCAAACTGAGCTAGGCCCTGGGCGCCAAAGGCTATCGCTGAAGTCCAACCTCGCTTCGAAAACGACGACGTTGCATCATTGGAAAAGGACGTGCCCACAAAGAGGCGCGAAGCCACCCCAACGGCTTCTTGTGAGGCAAGAATCGCGCCCACCATGGTTGGAGATGCTCCGTGTTTTTCAAACAACATGGTGGCTGCCCATGCGTTTACCGAATATTTTGTGAAATTATCAGCCGAGTGACAGATGTATGTGGAAAGTGCCGCGGGTGAAAGAAGCGCTGCAAAAGGGTACTTCTCTACATGCGACGCGGAGGCAAGGTTATTGTTGCTCAGCGTTGGTATCACCGATGCCAGCTTCTTTGACGAGGACAAAGAGAGTGATCCGATCGAGACAACTGCAAGAGCGACAGCAGTCACGTAGTAGACTAATCGCCAACCAAACTGATCTGCAATCATAGGAGCCAGAGCAGCAACGGTTGTTCCAGCTGCTGCAGCAGCATCGACAATAGCAGCGGCTGCGGCTCGCTTCTCTGAAGGAACATATGCTGAGATAGCAGTCGAACCTGCCGGGAACAGGGGACCAGCGACCAACCCCAAGAAAAAGAAGGCTCTCATCCAGATGACAGCTGAGGTGTACCTTGTGACGAAGAGAAGGATGAAGGCAGATACACCCACGGTAGAAGAAATCACTGCAGGGGCGCCGTAACGATCTGCAAGAAAGCCACCTCCTATCTGAGTGAGAATGTAGCCGGAAGAATAAGCTGAAAGCAGCGCTGGCTTGTCCTCATCCGAGAAGCCCAGGTTGATGGCTAGAATTGGCATCAGAGGACCTAGACAGAGTCTCGCAACTGCCGATGCGAAACGCGCAGCGGATAACACAAGGGTAGTTCGGTCCATTCTTCTCCAATCAGCTAATGCGCTCAACGACCGCTTTGCAATGCGAGTGATCAATCTCAGGAAGTCTTTCGAACAAAAGCGTGGTCGCGACGACGACCCAAATTGCGTTCGGAAAAGTGATGTGGACATCGCCGATTAGGGAATCTTCGAAACTGTCACGACTCACTCCCAAGATTCGAAATTCCCTCCCTGTGAAGCGGAGCGACCAGCAGACAGACGGTCCACCCTAACAAGGAGAGTTACTCCGAGTACTTAGTTAGCGCTACGAGTACTTAGTCTACACTTTGTGTACTGGAGTACACTAATTGCGCTAGTGATGACCGTGATGACCATGATGTCCGCGATACTGAGATCGGTGAGCAGCTTGCTGAGCGGCAGCAACTCGTTCTCGAATGGCGTCCTGATCATATCCCTCATCGTATAGCTGGCGTTGAAAGTCATCACTCAAAATTTCCAATCCTGCTCCGAGCATTTTGAAGTTCACCTCTGCTTCCTCGCGTTTTTGTTCGGAGTCACTCATCCACTTGTCAGGGTGATACTCCATGGCTTTCACCTTGTACTGCTTCTTGATCTCCATTAAGGAAGCAATCGAGGACACTCCCAGTAGTTTATAAAAGTCAGGCCGGTTCTCCTTTCGCACCAGAAAGTCCGCTTTCTCATATGCTTTTTTAATCGTATCAGAATTGGAGCCCCACTTGCCCAGCAAGTCCTCCAACTCATCGCGTGCGTCGAGATGCCGTCCTAGCCCATGATAGGCCTTCGTTTTGATCAACCACGCTTGCTCCAGATCATCGCGTTCATAGATCGCGACGCTGGCGTCTTGCAATGCGGCTTGATAGTTTTTCAGGCGCAAATGTGCTTCAGCTCGTTCGGCATGCAGAATGGCAGAGAGTGAAGCCTTTGTGCCGTACGAATCGCTAAGCTGCTCTAGAGCTTGACCAAAGGCCCCTACGGCTTCTGTAAAGTGCCGTGTAAAGAATGATTTGCGTGCCAATGTGACCGCTTGATGAATCTTTTTGCAGCTTCGCAGTATCCGTTTGCTCTCCGCATTGTCTGGATCCAGTCGCAACCCCTCTCTCAATACAGCAATTCCATTGTCAAAGTCTCCTGCTACAACCAGACTCTGACCACGTACCATGTAGGCGTCAGCATTTTGCGCGTGTCGTCTCAACACTTGCAGCGACAGTCGTTGCGCGGGTTCTGGTTGCCCCGACAACAAATGCGCCTTGGCAATGGCAAGCACGACATTTGGAGCCTTGCAGTGTCGCAACAAATTTCCCAACAGCACTTGAGCTGATGGAATATCCTGCTTTGTTCGTAACAGCTCCAGGGCTCGCTGATACTCATCGTTCCACTGCGTTGTTTTCTTCAAATGTTGGTGCAGTTGGTTGCAACTTATCATTATTGCGCATCCCTCCTGCAAATCTTTCACAGCAGTCTCAAACTGACCAAGTTCAACATGAGCCTGATTGCGTCTCACGTATGCCTTTACATAGGTTGGGTCCATTGCAAGTGCAGCGTTACAATCCTCCACGCACTTTTGATAGTCATTTAGTTTCAAGGCAGCAGCAGCTCGGTTGGAGTATAACACAGTCAAAAGTGAGTGGTCGTTATCCCGACTGAGAACATCAATGCCCTTGCTGTACAAGTCGCGCGCTTCCGAATAATTGTTGGAGGAAAATTTGGCATTGGCTTCTTCTTTCAAGGACTTCGCCAGATCTTGAGGTGATACATCGTGCATGTCAGTATCATCGTCGTCTGCCTCTTGAACTGTCTGCACCACTCCTCCGTCGCTACTAGTCACATGTGCCGTCGCGCTGAGTAGATGTGTCTGTAAATCGCCATACTCTCCCTTCCAGGAACAATGAACGTGCCGCAGAGGACACTGTACTTGAATCCGTTTCAAGACTCGATGTGCAACTGGTTGCGCTTCTTGCAAGGAACGCGCCGACGTGGGGCGCGAACATGTAGGACACTTGTTGCTCTTGGCAAACCACGTCGAGAGACAGGAATGGCAAAATACGTGATGACACTGATCGGTGACAAGTGCATCCAATCCAGACAGGTTGGTGCAAATAGCGCATAGAAAAGTACCGTAGTGCCTTTCGTCGGATAAGACTTGATGCAGGTCCAAAGATCCCATTGTGATGAGCTAAGTCACGCGTATTCTTCTAATCGAAAGGTGTGTTCCGCTCTATGATAGAGAGAGCGACGACTGAAGACCTGCAAAGAGGCTCTTCGAAGCACGGAGTCGTGAAGGCGGCTAGCGACGAAGCGGCATCATTTTTCTCTGCGCGCACTAGTGCGCACGGCTGATGCTTTTAGTGGCGCGGGGGCATCGTTGGTTGTCCTGGGATAATACTCTATTACATCAAGTGCTACTCAGTTAATTTGCTTCTAGCAGAGAATCATTCAGAAGATTGGCGAACCGATGGTTGGAGCTACAGAGTAATAGATCATTCAGCCTCTTTAGCGAGGCCAAAAATTCCTTATGATGCGGCAACAAGTAAGTTCAAAGCTCGGTTCCAAGAATCTAGATGTACAGTAGGATACTGTACTCATGTCGAGACAATTAGAGTACACAGTCGTGGTGGTCTACATCGATCATGCGGGCAAGCGGAGTGACTGACTTCGATAAGGTTGGAAGAACTGACCTAGATCTCTTGCGTGTAGGTTTTCGGAGGATGGTTGCTACGAAGCATTTTGTCTACAGTATCTTGCAACACTACGACTAGGAACCGTGGTCCAAGATGGTCATTGTGCTTGCATGCTGGCTGATGTCGAACTTCTGGAACACCATTTTGTCCTCTCCGCGGTGGTGGTGTCGTCTGCGATTATATCTGTGCTCGGGTCAGGTGGGTGACACGAGCTTGGCACACATCGAAAGAAAGAACTTCTGGTCGTGTGCCGCTCCAACAACGCTGGACGCCAAGGCGTTGCTCTGTACTCGTAGGTAGATGGACACCACTGTAGGACGCGCATGGACAACTGCAGGAACTGTCCATGCATGGCATATTCATATCTCAAATAGGAAAGACGCATTCAGCTGCCCAAGATGTCGATGGTAATCGGCTTAAAAGCATATTTATGCAAGATGGGCATAGGACGGATCGCGGACCGATAAAAAACCTTATAATGATGTAGTCGCATCGGCACTAAGGATGAATAATTATGCTCTGCTTTGGGACACACAAGAGCCGTTGGCATCTCGTGCCATCATATATATGTATGCCTTAATAAGTTGACAGGAATGCCAACCGGTGCCCGATATAATATTAGGATACAATTGTGACTGGCCTCTTGTTGCATATCGCCCTGGTTCCTTAGCAAATCCGTTCTCGCTTGGTTGCTTACACAATGATGTCAGCACAGATTGAATGGACAAGACTGAGCCGCGACACAGAATTGTGAGGGTTTGAAGGTCTGGTCTACGGGCAACGATCTGCAGTGGCAGGTTACCACATCGACCAGCTGCTGTCTTGGCTGGACAGAAATGTCTGGTTGATCGGGAAAAGCTGCATACAAAGAGAACCCAGTGGTCAGTGGTGATGATGATGTGTTAAAAGCCAGAACGGATCTTCTTGGTTCTATACACATGAAGAGAATGTAACATAGTCAAGGAGCTTACATAGGTTGATCATAATATCATAGCTACCAGGTACACGATCAAGATGTAGACAACTTGGTCCTGAAGTGGCTGAAGCAGCCTTCGCTTGTGCAGACGGTTTCGTATCTTTGATCACCATACCTACCCTACCAATAAATAGTGGGCATGACACTTCGTTGATAATTGTTTGTACTTGTATGTAAAAGTTAGCTTGCTCGAAAAGACTGCATAAAACTGAAAACACTGTCTTGTGAATAGTTCCAGAAACCACCAAAAATTATATAACCCGAAAATGACCTGGGGAGAGCCACAAATGTGAGTTACGACCAGCCCAACCTGCTTTCTTGTCTATACTCCGGTAGTTATTAACCGCAGAATTGGACACAAATACCGACAGCATCAGGCCCACGTAGGCCAGCACGCTGTCCGAAACGCGACAGGAGCCGAAAATGCAATATACAGAAATGTCTAGCATTGGCCATATGTCCGATACCAATAAACTGTTGTGAACTTATCTAGAGCCCTATCACTTTCAGATCTATAGTCCAAAGCACTTTTATACGCAATTACTTAGAAGGACATCTACATTTTAGTCTTCTGTTCGGAAGCCATATTGTTCATTATCCTATACAATTTATGCCCGAACGCCAGAGAACGGATTAGTATACCCTCTTCTTAAGAAGAAGAATCTCCCAATGCAGTCTTCTACTTTCAATATCAAAATTAGTGGCAACAACAGATTGTGACCATATGGCTCGGAAGGCTAAATGGTCTTAGCCTATCTAAATAGCATTTTGTCAATTAGGATCTCGCTGGATGGGAAATCAAAGCAGAACCAACTGTTCTTGATCGACGATCCACGCCCAACGTTACCTCTCTTCGCTAGAAGCTACCATGAAAGGAAGGGCCCTAATCTTTCTTGTTTGATGCTAACTTACTTGTAGAAGTAGTACACATAATACATTGCACTACATCATCAACTCTGTCTTCCGATTTTGTTGTACACTCTATCCCGTCATGCCGCTGCTGCTCCGCTGTATCGATTTCGCAGAACCATCGCGTTCAGCATGCAATCATGAAGGTCACCCATAATGTGGCACTCAACGTCTCCTCCCAAGTAGTTGATGTACGTTGAAAGGTCGTTCAAGTATAGACGCGATGCTTTGTATTCCCCAAGTTCGTGGTTGATTGCTCCAAGGTTGTTGAGAGCTGTCATGATGATTTTGTGCGACCGTGTATCCTCGTGTACTTGAATCGCCAATCCGTAAGCCATCTCGTAGAGGTTAATGGCGTTTGTCGTCACTCCCTCCATCGAGTTAGGCTTGAAACTGTTCAAGTGGTAGCAAAGTGCCATGTTCAGCAGTATACTGGCGCTTTCGATGGTGCATGCGGATGAGGGCTGATCTGAGCTCAACATGATGATGGGCTTGGTGCAGATGAAGGAGTTATCTGTGGGAATGGCTTCGTCGCTTGGAGCGCATTCGGTGAAGCTCTGGCGTGGTAGGGGGCCTTGATCTTCTTTGTGTTGCTTCTGCTTCTTCTTCAACTCTTGTGTGAAGGCGTACATGAGTTGGGCAGCTGCTTTGAATTCAACAAGAGCACTCTCGTGATGTCCTCTTTCAAGGAATAGGATGCCTCGGTTGTTGTACGATATGGCTTCGTTCATACTGGTTGACATGGTGGAAGATTGACAAACGAGTGTTGTTGTGGGGATTTGTAAGAACGAGGTGTGTTGGAGGTTCTCGAATTGATTTTATGACACAAATGGAAAGTAGTGTACCGATGAGATATTTCCAGCCAAGTCATTCTCGGACATTTAGATGACTCTTGTCGGATATGAATGCCATAACAAAACGAGCTTACCATCACTCACAACGATGCACTATTTTTTTCGCAAGCACCTTGGGGAAGTAAAGAAAATGAGTGGTTGGGCGTGATCGTACGGCGGACAGTATTAAACCGTTAAAAAGCGGTATTTTTGCTACAGTACTTGGAAGACAGTGTTTGTTGCTTCTGTGACGCACGAACCACTGTCTGTTGCTTCCACCAACATCGCCATCTATCTTGACGACCACAGATCACCTCCCACTCTGAGACTCTCCCCTTTCAGGTCGAAGAAATCACTTTGTGAAGTTCATAAAGAAGCGAGCATGCAACTGTCGAGAGTGGTGATAATGATGCTGTGGAGTAGAGCCGCAGCATTCGGTGTTTCTCGCAGATTCACCGCAAGAACCGCAGCTCGGTGGATGGCTGCGACGACAAGTGCCGATGCACAGGCTCTGTGTAGCATTGACCTTATACAAGAAACTGTCGTGGAGGTTCTGAATGATACTTTTGATCCAAAGGAAGTTGCTCGAGGAAGTGCCCTGGCGAAACTTGACAAGGGCAAAAAGAAGAAGAAAAAGAAGAAGAAGAAAAAAGGGCAAGAGGAGGAACAACCACCAGCACCAGCTGAACCTGAAATGTCGGACGAAGAGAAGCAAGCCATTGGAGATGCAGCTGCTGCAGCAGCTAAGCCCTTTGGAACATTGGAGGCAATGGTGACACCGGCGACTCGCCCTGAGTTTGGCGACTATCAAGTCAACGCAGCAATGGGGCTAGCCAAGGCTGTCGGGATGAACCCAAGGTGAGTGATGCTGTGACGATGGGATAGAAACTGTTGTTCTGATCGGTGGAACTAACAAGTTTTGCTACAGAGAATGCGCGCAAAAGATTTTGGATGGAATCCTACCCAAGCTTGGTGATTTGATGGAGGAACCAGAGATCGCAGGACCAGGTTTCATCAACCTCAAGTTCAAAGAAAGCTACCTGGAACAAGCTGCCACGACCATGGCGAAAGACTCGAGTGGTCGCCTGGGTGTTCCTCTTACCTCCCACAAGCAAAAGATTGTTGTTGATTTCTCATCTCCGAACATTGCCAAGGAAATGCACGTTGGTCACTTGCGATCTACCATCATTGGCGATACGTTGTGCAACGTGTTGGAGTTTTCTGGCCACGAGGTGGTGCGTCTGAATCACATTGGTGACTGGGGTACTCAATTTGGTATGTTGGTGGAGCATTTGCGTGATGAATTTCCTGCAGCTCTCAGCAAGGAAACGTCGCAAGATGTTGACTTGGGCGACTTGGTGATGTTGTACAAAGCAGCAAAGAAGCGATTTGACGCAGACGCTGACTTCAAAGTTCGAGCGCGAGAGGGCGTTGTCAAACTTCAAGCAGGAAATGCAGAAGAGCTTGCAGCGTGGGAGTCATTGTGTGCTGCGAGTCGCAAAGAGTATCAAAAGATCTACGATTCTCTCAACATTAAGGGATTAGAGGAACGTGGGGAATCCTTTTACAATCCATTCCTTCAGGACGTTGTCAAGGACTTGGAGGAGCAAGGCTTGGCGGTTGAAAGTGATGGAGCAAAGGCTATCTTTCTAGACGGGTACCAGAATCGCGACGGTTCCAAACTCCCTCTCTTGGTACAGAAATCCGACGGAGGTTTCAACTACGCCACAACTGACCTCGCAGCCATTCGACACCGCGCTCTAATGGCCAAATCAGATGGAGGCGAAGAAGCAGATCGTGTCTTGTACGTCACAGATTCCGGTCAGGGACAGCACTTCCAAATGGTCTTTACAGCCGGCGCCAAGGCAAACTACATTCCTGAGGGCGTCTCTCTTGAACATGTTCCGTTCGGGCTAGTCCAGGGTGAGGATGGTAAGAAGTTTGCCACTCGATCTGGCGAAACTGTCAAGTTGAAGGATTTGTTGGACGAAGCCGTACGCATTGCTGGGGAGGACATGTCGTCTCGTGATCAAGATGCGGCAGGAGAGGGTGTGGCAGAGATTGTTGGCATTGGCGCCGTCAAGTACGCGGACCTTTCCATGAACCGTGAATCCAACTATCGGTTCAGCTACGAACGAATGTTGAGTTTGAACGGTAACACAGCGCCCTACATGCTGTACTCGTACGCTCGGATTTCCGGCATTATTCGCAAGGTCCTTGGGGATCAACAGCCTGAAGCATCTGACATTATCATTACACATGATTCGGAACGACAACTCATTCGCAACTTGGTGCGGTTGCCAGATGTTTTGTCAGAGGTCGAACGCGAGCTATACCCCAACCGTATGTGTGATTATCTGTTTGAAACGTCTCAAAAGTTCAATCAGTTCTACGAAAACTGTTCGGTCAACAACGCAGAGACGCAGGAGCTCAAGGACAGCCGTTTGTCGCTGTGTATGGCGACAGCGTCTACGATCAAGTTGCTGTTGAATTTGTTGGGGATCGAGACTGTGGATCGTCTGTAAGATCCAATAGAGTCTCTATTAGAGAAGCAGCAATAGCACCAATGTCTTTGAGAATTTGATTATGAAAAATAGTTGTTCTATGCTTTGTGCGCGTGATTCTATGGTATGCCCCTAGTCTGTAGCAGCAGGACAGTGATTGTTCATAGCCCTTCTCCAAGGCGATCCTCTCTAAAGATCTTTGCTGGATACCTTATTCCCCCGACCACTGCTTGTTTTGTGTAAGCATACCGCAATAACCATGACAATGACTAAGACCGTCATTGTAGCTCCGGACGAGAGGATACTGTGAAGAGGTTAAAAATTTGCATTAGTAGTTGGATTAGAACGCTATCAATCAATCAATAGTGTGCCCCCCCCCTCTAGAGAAGAACCAATCTCTTACTTTATCTTGAAGAGACCAGCTCCTTCATTGATAGCATAAAAGGTGTC
>JAVCKV010333664.1:0-13776 GCA_032274145.1 Herpochondria borealis
TCCAATCGAAGAAAGAGTTTCTCCGGCCCAAGTCCAAGTGGTCACCGGCGTGTAGGTGGAAGCACTGGGGGTCGGACGATCAAAATAGATATACTCGTCTGAAACCCCAAAGCCATCTCCACTTCCAGTTGTCGGATCCAGACTGAGTGTTAAATCCCCAAAGCTTCCCCCGTCCAATCTCTGGTTATCTCCTGTGCCCAAGTAAATCAAGGTATCAGGGTCTCCCACGAGATGAAATCTCCCAAAAGTCTGAAATTCCCCTGAGGGAATTACGATGGAACCAGAAGTCGTGGCGATGACACCACTTTCATTTTCCATAAAGGTGATGAGGATTGCAGCGTTCGCCCTTCCTGCAAGCCAGCTAGTCATGATTACTGCGACCGTCTGAACACTTAGTAGTTTTGATTTATATTTCATTTATTTTTTAGCAGTGAAAATGGTAAGCCCTCCGCCTACTGCCCTACTTGCGGCAAGAGAATAAAGGGGTGGTTTTACCATGGTTTCAGATTGATCGAACTCCGTTACGGCTACGGCGAGCCAATAGGGACAGAGACATAAGACCGAGCATCGCGGAACTGGGTTCGGGGATCTGCGTCGCTCCTACGATCATCGTGAGACTTTCAGATCCGCTGTTCCAAGTAGCCGTAGAAACCTGAACCGGACCGCCGGATCCTATGAAGTCTGACAAACTGACTCCTGAGACCGTTTCATCCACCGAAAGCTCCGAGTTGTTGACGTAGAGTGGATCCCAAAGAACAGAAGAGGTCAGGGCGTTAAGCCCAAAATGGGGGAAGTCCCCACTTGAGGTGATATTGGTTGAGAAGGAATCATAGACAGGACTGGTCACAGCAACTCCTGATGATGCAAAACTCACTCTTCTATCGCTCCCCCTGCCAATGCCCAGAAACTGTTGATTGGCCACAAAGTCAGCAGCCAAGATCGTGTTTACCCGACTCAGTGATGAGAAATCTGCACTCCCGT
Source organism: Herpochondria borealis (assembly GCA_032274145.1). Taxonomy (NCBI): domain Eukaryota; phylum Rhodophyta; class Florideophyceae; order Ceramiales; family Ceramiaceae; genus Herpochondria; species Herpochondria borealis. Next base: position 982 of record JAVCKV010333664.1, read on the forward strand.
TCATCAAGACCCTGATCCCACCACCTGGGGCATCGGTAAGGCTCACCACGATGGCACCTTGAACGCTTGCCATCATGAGGGCCATTGCTCCTGTTACCGCAACAAGTGGCCGCGATATTCTCTTTCTTTTTATCATATTTTTTTGATTATAATTTTCTTAAGAGGCATCAGTAATAATTACCTGCATCGCACCCGAACTAGTCTCGACATTGCTTACCCAGATTCCAAAGCTGGAAGCGTCATCACCTGTAAAAACGGCTCCGAACAGCCCTAGATTGCTGTTCGCCGGACTGTTCTCACCATCAATCTCGAAAGCTGATTTCCAGAGAGCATTGTTAGTCCACTCTAGCTTGGCGCTAGCGGCGACATCCCCCACCAGAAGGCCAATTTGAATATTGGTCGAATTCTCGGTAAAACCAGAATCCTTGGTGATGAGAAAGGAATTGGATTCTCCCGGCAAGAGTGGCGACGACACTTTCGTGATATCCCCATATTCTCCAACCCAGCCATAGGGAACCACTTGGGAGGTTGAGGCATTTACAATCAGTACCTCCATCGCATCAGTTGATTGACTCTTCGGTTCCTTATTCTTTTTTCGGATGGAGTCTGCCAACCCGACACAGAATGAGCCAACCGCAGCTCCAGCTGAAACAACGGCCGCTGCTGCGCCTATTCCCGCTGCAGTGAAAACGAAATCGGAATCTCCTCCCGATCTCTTTTGAACAATTCCCCCGTAAATTTCAGCGAGCTTTGCTCCAGCTTCTTTCGAGTTCGTATAGGTTGTGAAACTTCCTTGAGGGGTGGTTTTAATGGGTGGCGAGGTCATAGTCATTAGTTCAGTTTGATGACACTCAGAGCATATAGGCTAAGTGTTCACTGTCTTACTAGCTGGTCCGTTTGGAAAAATGACGGCCAATGACAACTTTTTTCTCAAACAGTTCGAACTGAAGTCATCACGGCCCGACGACTAACTTTCCTCGCGAGTCAACTAGCGTATATTCACCGCTGGGCAGCTCTTCCCCATTGATCACTGCTTCCGTGACGTGAAGGTCTTTTTCCAAGCTCAAATCCCCTAAAGAATGAGCCGTCAAAATTCCAATGTGTTGCGTGAACTTCACTTTCAATTGGCTCTCCCGGGCCAAAGTCACGCCCCCTTTCCCCAAGGCATCACGGGCCTTCGCAACCAAATTACCACTCAATAGATACCAACCACCAAGGAACTCATGGTTGTCGCGTGAGCGAACGATCAATTCACGACCCGAACCGAGATCAATCTCAAGAGCGCCACTTCCCTCAAGTTCCGCTTCAATCGTAACCTTCTCCTTCACCCGATTACGAACTGGACCACTCGCCACGACCATCGATTTTTCACTGACTCGCATTCTTCCACCGATGATCCCGTTCAGATGCGTCATCCGGCCCTTCGCCATATTTGCGATAACCTGACCACCTTCCAGCCGCAGGTCATGGATAACGGTGCTCCCATCAGTTCCGCTAAGTAAGAGGCTTCCTCCTCGCCGAACCGTCAACGAGAGGCCGCCGAAGTAATTCGTCGAAAGTGACCTGGTCTCAGTGCGCAGAAGGCCACCGTGTTGAATGACATAATGGATCGGTGAAACTACAATCTCTCCATCGCGCATCGGCTGAGCAAGAGGGGCCAATTGCCCCTCCCAAATAGAAGTTTGATGCATCGAGGCTCCCTTCTTTTGAACCCGTCCCACTTCAAGTGTCCCGCTCTTATCGGGAAGTTCAAAAGGCTTCACTCTCTCTTCCTGGAACGATTCGCGCACCTTAAGAATCCCCGTGCCAGCGACAAAGAGATCCGAGTAACCCAGCACCTCCAGATCGCGGAAACGATACTCCCCGGGTGGCAGCACAACTCCATCAATCCGGGCAGCCTCCACCGACCAAACTTGGTCCAAAACAACCCGCCCGGGACCCCAAAGATCCAGGGATCCCGTCAATCTGACGGTGTCATTGGAATCGACCGTCCCGCTCTCGATCAAAATCGAACCAGTGCCCAAACTATGAGAAGCGTGTGCATCGACGTTCCCACGAATTCGCCAACCTCCCGAAAAATTCGGGCTCCGTCCTTCCAGACGAATCCCAGTCCCCGAATAACTCAGGCGCTGACTACCCAGCAGATTCGCTGACAAAGTGGGCGGCATCCCAACTTCAACACCTCGAGTCTTCATCGACGAAGAGGCCAGCACCTTGATCGTGCCGCTAAAAATCCCACCTCTGGCCACGAAGTCCAAGTGCCCGCCGTCCAGATTCAGCTCTTGGCAAAAAACTTCCTGCTTTTCATGAGCAGGAGAAAACACCACCGCTGACCCCGCCCCTGCCGTAAGCGAAAGTCCTCCAAAGTGATACTTATCCTCCACACCAGTGAGAGTCAAAATCCGCCCTGCATAGAGATAATAATGGTAAGGTCGAATGCCGCCTTCCTTCGTGACCGGCGCGGGTCCATTGCTCCAGAACGCGTTCTTATTCCAAGCGGTATTTCTGGCGCGAACGACGTGCAAAGCGTGGACTGGGCGCTCAATTTCATTTTTGACCGCTTCGATTGCAGTGCATTCTTGAGGCAGGGCACCTCCAGTCCAGACCGGCATGACAAAAGTGAACTCGCTCGCCTGCTTCTCATCAGGTGATGCAGACGAGCCGGGAAGATACATCCATAACCAAGCGAAGACGAACAAGCAGCAAGCGACTAACCCAAGAACGAGCAAGCGCCTTCGACCGTCCTCCTGCTTATCCATCCTCATGACATCAGCACTCAATTCGCTCGTGCTTTGATATCGCTCACCAGGTTCATGCTGCATCGCGCGTAAGACCACTTCATCCAATTCATTTCCCGACGCAGATTCCTTACTCTTCAAGCCCGCCCTCATCTCTTCCCCCGGAAGCTCACCGGTCATCATCTCATAAATTAAAACGCCCAAGGAATAAATGTCGGCACGATGATCCACCTGCGAACCGCCCTCACTCTGCTCGGGCGCCAAATATTCTGGCGTTCCCACCACCATATCCGCCATCGTCATTCGCGCTCCCTCTTCGTCCTTACCCCCAAGCTGCGCGATCCCAAAATCGGCGATTTTCACCGACTTGCCATCGGCTACCACCAAGATATTCGAGGGCTTCACATCACGGTGGACGACCCCATTGGCATGAGCATATTCCAAGGCCTCGCACATTTGCCGCACCCAGCGGAGGGCATGTTCAGGTTCCACTTTCCCGCTCTGGATCAGGACGCCCAAATCTGTCCCCTCGACATACTCCATCACAATGTAGAGCTGCCCATCGGAAGTTTCCCCAAAGTCATGCACCGTGACAATGTGAGGATGAGTGAGTTTGGCCATCGTTTGCGCTTCCCGCTCGAAGCGTTCGTCAAAAGCTTCCCGATCTTCTGCAGCCTCAAAAACGGGAAGGATCTTCACCGCAACCGTTCGGTTTAGGCGAGCCTGACGCGCCTTGTAAACCGCTCCCATTCCTCCAAAACCTAACAACTCCGTGATCTCAAAACCCTCAATTTTGCGATCAAGCTCCTCCGGCGACGGCCAATCATCTTTCGTCCTCGCGCCATCACTACCACGGCCTAGGGTCTGTGACCCCATCAAGCATCGTGGACAAAAACCACCAGGCGAATCAGCCGGCATCGGCATCTTGCAATCCGGACAAACTGGGTCCTCCGCTTGGTCTAAAAAATCCATCACTCTCCTTTACTAGCTAAAAAATGACGAGATATTACGATGAAATTGAAAATACTCATCGCCCCACCACTTCGAAAATATACCCAATTTCATCGTCCAGATCATCGGGACTTTCCAGAGTCTCACAAATTTGGTCGGAAAGAATCGTGCGATATCGTCGCCGCATTCGCAACAGGGCAGCCCGGAAGGCTCCAATCGTGACCCCTAATTTCGCGGCACTTTCCTCCTGTGATCCCGCGCCAGCATTCCAAGCCATAAACGGACTAATAGCCTCCCAATGAAGCTCTCTTCCACTCGATCTATGCTCGCCCTCCAAAGTCTCCAGAGCATTTTGAAGAACCGTCAAAGCCCATTGTTTTTCGAATGCTTGATCAGGCGACAGCCCCTCATCCGATTCCGAAGCCAAGTTCAATCCGGCAGACTCATGATCGGTTGACAAAACAACCTGCCCCCCACCTCTCTTCTGCGCCTGTGATTTGGCATACTCATGCCCGACGTATCGCTGAGCGGCCTTAAGTAAAAACGATCTCAAGCGCCCTCTTTCCCTCTCCGCCTTTCCAAACACCGCGCTAGACAGCACCATTTCGAAAAATCCTTGGGTTAAGTCTTCCGCCTCCTCGGCCTTCCAGCCCCGCCTCCTGATATAAGTATAAACCGGCTTCCAATACATCCCGCATAACTCCCCCAGAGCACGCTGTGCTGCCGGCCCCTCTTCGACAGATGCCATCTGCACCAAACTCCAACGAGTCATTGGAAAGACCTCACCGCTTGACGACATGTCGTGAGTGTAGTGAGCCTCGCTTTTTAAAACAACCACTGCTTTTCCGAATGTTCTGGTTCAGGAACTTTCAGAAGAAGAATCAATCTGGGTAAAGTGACCTCTGCATTGCATTCAGGAAAACTCCTTCTATGACTCGGGCATGTCCGAGGCTTTCGAAAAAATCCCCAAAGAGCGCCACATTTCTCTCTGCCCCTGCAAAAGCACCAAAACTTACGAGGACTGCTGTCTCAGCTTTCACCAGAACAAGGCCCTGCCCGAAACTGCCGAGCAACTCATGCGATCACGATTCAGCGCCTTCTTTTTCCGACTCCCGGATTACCTCGTCGAGACCACGCACCCCGATAGCCGCAAACCAACTCTTCGCCGCGATCTGGAAGACACCATTCACCACACCGACTGGAAATTCCTCACCATCGTTTCAACCTCCAAAGGCCTCAAGAGCGATAACCGAGGCAAGGTTGAATTCATCGCAGAATATTTTTGGGACGGTGCCGATCAACAACTCAGCGAGCATTCCCGCTTCCGCCGCTTTAAGGGGAACTGGAAATACCTCGATGACAAAGGCTAGCGCGAGACGCAGAGCCGAGCCCCTAGAAACTCCTCGCTTTCTCTTGGAATAAATCCACGGTAAGGGCCTCTCAGTCACCGTAAATGCTTCGTAACCTCACAGCTTCAGTTCTCTTCTGTTTGATGATGGTGGCCACCGCCACCTCTCAGACCGGGCTGAGCTATTGCCTGTGTCTCCAGACTGTTTTCGTCGGTGACTGTGATTGCGAGAAACTCATTCCCTCAAGGAATTCCGAGAAAGTCAGCCCGGAAACGAGTTGTTGTTGTGACTGTTCGGAAGAAGATCATGTTGAGGAAAAATCCGCTGAAGTCTCGCTTTGCAAAGACTGCATGGTCGATCTCACCCTTCAACTTGACGACTTTACGACTTCGGTAAGCCCGGAAATCGTAGGTAAGCTTTCACCCGCAACTCCCAGCTCCACCTCTTCCACCTTCAAGATCGAAATTCCAACCTCGATCCGCCACAGTTCGACTCATCGGACCCGTGGCCCACCGCCCGACATGGCGGTTTCCCAAGTGCCTCTCTTTATCAGGCATTCGGTATTTCTCGTTTGAATCGTTGGTTCGAAAGCGTGCGGCATCTCATTGCGCTCGCTCATTTGTGCGTCGATCCCGCCTCTCCGTTGGTGATCCGCCCATTCCAGAAATGGCCTCTCTGAAGCCTTTGTTTCCCCTACCAAACAAAACGAATCCTTTCCTCATGTCCTTAGACGACCTTACCAAAAAATCTTCAAGTGCGCCCCCCTCGGGAACACTTCATACAAAACGAAAACGGTCTTTCGCCTGGCTCCTTCCAGTCGGCCTTTCCCTCGGATTCCTCATCATCCTTGGCCTCCTATTCGGGGAGCGTCTCCTCCCGGCTATCACCGTGGAAACCGCCCCGGTCATTACGATCCGCGCCGGTGAAACGATCTCATCAGAAGAAGAAAATAGCACCCAGCCTTCCGAAAAAGGACCTCTCCTCTTTCAGGCCTCAGGTTGGGTCGAGCCCGATCCCTACACCGTTTACGTCCCCACTCTCATCAACGGAGTAGTCGATGAAGTCCACGCCTTGGAAGGACAATCCATCAAGAAAGGAGACCTAGTCGCAACCCTAATCGATGACGACGCTCGCCTCGACTTCCAGGCCGCGCAGCAAAAATATATGAGCCTTGAAAAAATGATCGTCGCTCACTGCTCTGGATTCGACGTTATCACGGCCGAAATTTCCGCAGCGCAGCGCAAAACCGAGGCCCTCGAAACCCAGCTCGATGAAGCCAAGGACACCTCGTCACGCCTCGCGAAACTAAGCAAGGGAGCGGTCGCACAACGACAAATCGTCCAAGCCAAACTCGCCACCGAGCGACAAATCGCGATGCTTGCCGAAGCCATGGCCGAGATCCCACGGCTCGAGGCCCGCTTCACGCAGCTCAAAGCAGAAGAGGCCGCCATGACCGCGAACCTCGATGAACTGGCCACCGCCCGCGAGCGCGCCAAGCTCGCCTTCGATCGCACCAAGATCACCTCCTCAATGGACGGAATCGTTCTTCAGCTCCATGCCGCCCCGGGGATGAAAAGGATGCTCGATATGGATTCGCCAACCTCGGCGGTCATTGTCGAACTTTACGACCCGAAACATCTGCAAGCCCGCATCGACGTTCCCCTCAACGAAGCCGCCGCCCTCTCTGCCGGTCAAACCGTCGATCTCGTTTCCGACCTCCTCCCCAACAAGATATTCACCGGAACTGTTACCCGCATCAGCGGTCAGGCCGACCTTCAGCGAAACACCTTGCAAGCCAAGGTCGAAATTCAAAATCCTGATGAACGCCTGCGCCCCGACATGCTCGTTCGGGCAAAATTCTTCTCTTCTGGAAACACACAATCGCCCGGAAAAATGGCAACCGCATCGTCAAGCCGGCTAGCTCTTTACGTTCCCGAAAAAGCACTCGTCAGCGACACCCAAGTCTGGGTCGTCACTCCCGATCTCCTCGCAGAAAAGCGGAGTATCAAGCTCGGCCGCGATACCAAGGACGGCCATCGCCTCGTCCTCGATGGACTCCGCTCAGGCGAATCCGTCATCCTCCCACCACACACCGACCTCGAGGAAGGCAGCCGTCTCGAAATCACCAATCCCAATCAATAATTTCCCATGAATCCTCTGATCTCCATCAAGTCCGTCACCAAAACCTTCACCAAAGGAAAGACGACAATCACCCCCCTCGAAAACCTCTCTCTCGATGTCCCTCGCGGCGAATTCCTCTCGCTCATGGGTCCATCCGGATCAGGAAAAACCACCTTGCTCAATCTCATCGCCGGGATCGACTCACCCACCTCGGGCGAGATTCTCATCGATGGGAATGACATCGCCAAACTGTCCCGCGCCCAGCTCACCAAGTGGCGATCCGTCCACGTCGGATACATCTTCCAGCTCTACCACCTCGTCCCAATCCTCTCCGCCTACGAGAACATCGAACTCCCCCTTTTGCTAGGCAACCAAAACAAGGCCGAGCGCAGGAAAACCATCCTCGCCGCTCTCGACCTCGTCGGACTAAGCGACCGCGCCGACCATCGCCCCTCCGAACTTTCGGGAGGACAAGAACAACGCGTCGCCATCGCCCGGGCCATTGTCCATGACCCCGACCTCCTCGTCGCCGACGAACCGACCGGAGACCTCGACCGTGAATCTGCCGACTCAATTCTCAATCTCCTCAACCGCCTCGCAACCGATCACGGAAAAACCATCGTAATGGTCACGCACGATCCCAAGGCATCCGCCGCCGCCCATCGCGCCCTACAACTCGAAAAAGGCCGCTTTCTCGAAGAAGGCCACCTCTTAAACCCCGCATAAGAACCCCGCATAAGAACCCCGCATAAGAACCCCCATGAAACTCGCCATCCTCGCCCTCAAAAACCTCACACGTAATCGGCTGCGATCACTCCTCACCATACTCGGTGTCGCCGCCGGAATGTTCCTCTACGCCTCGGTTCAGACCATGCAACATTCACTCGCAGTCGCGACCGAATCGAGCGCAGCAGACACCACGCTTGTCGTCTACCGGGAAAACAGATTTTGCCCGGCGACCTCACGCTTGCCCGAGCATTATCTCTCCACCATCGAGCGCATTCCCGGGGTCCGCCAAGTCATCCCGATTCAGATCGCGGTGAACAACTGCGGGGCCTCGCTCGACGTGATCACCTTCCGCGGTGTCCCACCCGAGGCTCTCAAAAATTACAACCCAAGTATCAAAGTGATAGAAGGCTCCTACGATGACTTCGCAAACCAAACAGACGGGGCACTCGTCGGACAACATTTCGCGCAACGCCGAAGCCTGTCGCCTGGCGATAAATTCGAAGCAGTCGGGGTCAACGTCACGGTCGCCGGAATCATTTCCTCCGACTCACCCCAGGATGAAAATGTCGCCTACGTCCATCTTCCCTTCCTGCAACAAGCCTCACGAATCGGACTCGGCATCGTCACCCAGTTTAACGTCAAAGTTGAAAGAGCCGACCAGCTTCAATCCGTCGCCGATCAAATCGACCAGACCTTCAAATCCGATCAGCAGCCAACCAATACCCGCCCGGAAAAAGCCTTCTTCGCCGAGACCGCGAAACAAATGATCGAGCTCATCGGCTTCACCCGTTGGCTCGGCCTCGGGGCCGTTTTCGCGGTCCTCGGCCTCGTCGCAAATTCCGTTCTCCTGATCGTGCGCGGACGAGTCAAGGAAACCGCCATCTTCCAGACCCTAGGATTCTCCCGACTCGCCATCGGTCTCATGGTAGTGATCGAGGGAATCCTCTTAGGTCTCGTCGGCGGGCTCATCGGCGTGATCGGCGCGATGGCCTTCTTCCATTTCAAATCGTTCACGCTTGGTAATGAAGGCCTCACCCTCGCTCTCACTCCCTCAACCACCGTCACCCTCACAGGCCTCGGCGTCGCGGTTGCCCTCGGGCTTCTCGCCTCGCTTTATCCGGCTTGGAAAGCGACTTCCCGCCCGCTTGTGCAATCTCTCAATTCCTAATCATGCTCCCGTTCACCTACGCCCTGAGAAACCTCTTTCGTGACCCCTCGCGTTTGGCACAAACGGTGGGCGGCTCGGCCCTCGTCGTGCTTTTACTCATCGCAGCAGTCGCGCTCAATCAAGGAATGGACAGCGTCCTTTCCGCCTCCGGTTCTCCAAAAAATGTCATTCTCCTGGGGAAAGGATCAGAAGAGTCGATCGAACGATCCGAAGTCAGCATCGACGCCGAATCCGCCGCCGAAACCACAATCACCGGAGTGCAATCCAAGCTGGGAGTCGCAGCCATTTCAGGAGAAATCATCTATCAAGCACCCATCAAAACTGAATCGGGAATTGAGGAACCGGCTCTCCTTCGAGGCGTTCTCGAAAAAGCTCTTTTGGTCCACACCACCGTGACCGTGTTAGAAGGCTCCTTCCCCGGTCCCGGCGAAGCAATGGTCGGCCACCTCGCCCATCGTAAACTGGGAGTTGAGGAGGAAGAACTCGCGGTCGGAAAGAACTTCTATTTCGGCGACACCGCCGTGCGAATCTCAGGCCGCTTCACCGCTCCCGGAACCGTCCTGGAATCGGAAATCTGGTTTGATCGTAATGACCTCGCCTCGCTCACCCAGCGGGATTCACTCTCCTCGATCACCCTCCGACTCGACAGTGTGGATATGGACGACGTCGAGCTTTTCACCTTCCAGCGAAACGATCTCGAGCTCTCAGCAATCCGTGAAGATCACTACTACGAGAAACTTAGTACTTTCTACGAACCGATCAAGATCATGACCTGGGTCACCGCCGCGCTCGTGGCAGCCGGAGCAATCTTCGGAGGCTTGAATACCCTCTACGCCGCCTTTGCCGCCCGCATCAAGGAAATGGCCACCCTCCAATCAATCGGCTACACCCGCCTCGCACTCTTCGTATCACTCATTCAGGAAAGTCTGCTCGCCACTCTCACCGGAACCCTCCTAGCCTTCATTCTCGCCTACTTCTTACTAGATGGCCGCACCGTGCCATTCTCTATCGGCACCTTCACCCTGACCCTAACCCCAACCGTAATTTTCTCCGGCCTTATCACCGGAATCCTTCTCGGCTCCCTCGGGACTCTCCCCCCGGCCATCCGCTGCCTTCTCCCATCATTGCCAAAAGCCCTTCGCTCCAGTTAAAACCATCAACCCAAATAAACTATGAAACCAACACTACTACTCGCCCTCGGTCTAACCCTTACTCTCGTCTCCTGCTCGGAGAAAAAAGAGACCACGGAGAAAACGTCTCAAGACGAACCGGGAGGCCTCGCTTCTCTCGTCCTCACGACTGCACCGGACAACGCCATCGACATCGCCGATCTTCGAAAATCAGGGAAGCCCGGCGACACCGTGATCTTCACCGGACATGTTATCGGAAAAAAATTCCCCTTCATGGATAGTCTCGCCGTCATGACCATGGGCGATCCAAAAAAGTTGACCGTTTGTAGTCCCGAAGAAGGTTGCGAAACTCCGTGGGATGTCTGCTGTGACGATCGCGAAGTCATCAAAGCTTCCATCCTCACCGTTCAAGTTGTCGATGAAGCAGGCAAACCACTCAAGACCGGACTCAAAGGCCTTGGAGGATTGAAAGAACTCAGTTCGCTAACTGTCATCGGGCAAGTCGCTGAGAAGTCCAATGAGTCCAACATGCTCATCAACGCAACTGGCATCTTCGTCCAACCTTAGCCAACAGAATGAAGCTTCGTTCCATTGTCGCCTCCAGCCTCGGCCTCGCGCTTCTCTCTTGTAACACCAGCAGTTCGCCTACGGGTGATTCTCCTCAGGTGACATCAGGAGAGAAACGCGTAGGGATTCCATGGTGGCGGCAACTGAATGATCCCGCTCTCAACCAAGATGTCGCAGTAGCCTTTTCATCAAACCCCGGCCTCCGCGCCGTGGCCCTGAGAATCGACCAAGCGGACGCCGCGGTGGCGAGTACCCGGGCCTCGACCTTGCCCCGCCTCAATCTTGGTTTCGGCTATAACGAGGGCCGAAGACGAGAAGTCGATTTTGGTCCCTACGATCTCGTTCCATGGCAAAGCGGTGGCCAGCTGTCTTGGGAAATCGATGTCAGTGGAAAACTCCGCGCCGCCAAAAAATCAGCCGTTGAAAATCGATCCGCCACCGTCTGGGATTTTCACTCCGCCCGCCTCCTTCTCGCCAGCCAGATCGCGGCCGCGCGCATGAATCTCTATCGCTTCAACTCCGAACTCTCCGAGCTCAAAAATTCTCTTTCAGCAAGCCAAGGCACAATCCGCTTACTCACTGAACAATCACAAGCTGGACTCATCCCAGATTCAGTTCTGGAAAAACAGCGTGCTGAAAATGAAAGACTCCTTCGCCAAAAACTTGAACTCAAGCGACTCCGTGACCTCACCGTCGTCCAGCTTCGCACCCTCCGTGGTGGAACCAATCCGACAGGCATCACCCGCGCAAATTTCCCGACACCAGCCAGCTTATCAAACCGTCCCCTCGACGAACTCCTCTCCTCCCATCCCAGCATTCTAGCCGCCGAAGCCCGGGTTCGTTCCGCTTTCCAACTCGAACAATCTGCCAAACTCGATCTCCTCCCGTCCTTCCAAATCAATGCTCTCGCCACCGGCAATCGCAAGGGACTCACCAGCCGTTTCCGGATCTGGCAAGTGAGCGCCGGACCAGCTCTCAACATCCCCATCTATGATCCAGCCCGACTCGCGACCGTGAAAACCCGCAAGTCGCAAAGTAAAATAGCCGCCGCTCAGTATCAAAAAACGGTCCTCGATACCTTAGAAGAAATCGATACCGCTCGCATCAATTTCGCCAGCCACCGCGCCCAACTCGCGACCGCACTCCGCGAAACCAAAGCCTTCGAACGCACCCGCAACGATGCCCGCGAACAATTCGAAGCCGGGCTGACTTCCCAAATCGAGTTCCTCGACACCGAACGCCGCTGGCTTGACGCAAAACGGAGCCAAGCCGCCCTCAATCAAGCCATGCTAAATGCCCAAATCAACCTGATCAAAGCCACCGGCGGAGGGCGACTCTGATTCCTCCAAACCATAGAATCACTTCGCAAGACGCGGAGCCGAGTGGCCCTGCTCGCGGATTTCCTTCAACAAGGCCCGCATCGCTTTCACCTTCTTGGGATGCTTGGCCGCGACATCATCTCGCTGGCCAATATCCTCCACGAGGTTAAAAAGTTTCGGCTCTTTGCTCTCAGTTTGCGGGTAACCGTGCTTCTTATCCCACGCCTTACTCTTGCGCGAAGAAAGACCGCTCTTGGCTTCCACCAGGACCCAATCGCCTTCGCGGATCGCGTAGGAATCTTTAAAAGTATTATGGACATGGCTCGTCCTCACCGACTTCACCTCGCCCTTAAGCAGTGGCAAAAGGTCATGCGAATCCTCGGCCGCATTCTTAGCCGGAAGATCGTAACCCACCACCGATGCCAGCGTCGCCATGAGATCAATCTGCGAAACAAGCGCATCATTGACCGACCCCGGTTTCGTCACACCTGGATACTTAATCATAAACGGCACGTGGTGACCGCCTTCATAAATGTCGCGCTTCAATCCCCGAAAAGGATGCGCCGACCAGTGATCGTATTTAGCATCCCGTGCATATGCATAATGCTCCGGCCCGTTGTCCGCCGAAAAAATCACGATGGTATTCTCCGCCTGACCCGACTCCTTCAGCGCTTTCAAAATCTGCCCAATCGAATGATCGGTCTCATGAACAAAATCGCCATA
>JAVCKV010333775.1:0-13774 GCA_032274145.1 Herpochondria borealis
CTATTATGTACATGTACCTACTGAAGTACTCCTCACGGCCTCCATAAATCCCGTTTGTCTAGCCAGTAGGCACATAGTACAAGTCGAGGGCCTCTTATACTTTTTGTGAATGAATCAACTATACCAAGAGGTCTTGATCTTTGCTCGCTTCCCCGATGCAAAGCGGACCACAAACCCCTCGATGCCTTCCTTCGCACGTGGCCTGGATCCACCGCGTGGGGTCGTCAGGAAGGCCGACTCGAGCAATCCAAGTCTTGATAATTTGAGGATCCTTCTTCTCGTCGAGATCTTCAACGTCGATGTAGGTGCCGTCAGCATTGTTCCGGATATTGAGAACTGTTAGTGCAGCCTGATCGTACGAAACAACCACTTGATTCCCAGGTCCGACCCACTCTATGTTGACGGTGGACGGTGAAACCATCAACCGCCAGCTGCAAAATCTCGTTGTAGAGCTCACTTCTCTCCCCACACACGAGCCACTCAAGAGAATCGACAGCTTGGGGAGATACCAGACTCTGGCGCGATTTGAGTCTCAGGACCGGCATGCCGTCCACTCGGTGCAAAAAGGAAGAGATTAGCGACCCGTCCACTTTCTCCTTTACAACTTCAATAGTGGAAAGATCCAAATCAGTCGTCGTGGGGTTCTCGTTGAGATTGAAGAACTTTTCAGACCAACAAGCCACTCGCAGTGGCATAGCAGATCCACCAGGCTCGGCCATCTCAAACATGTGCCCTCGACATTCCAGTCCACCTGGGCGAAGAAAATCGGTGTATGCGGCTATTCTGCGGTACATGTAGCCGAAAGTTCGGTATTGGATACCACCCAACAGCATGGTATCAGCAAAAAAGAAGTTGGCCTTCGACGTCGTCGAAGTCAATGCCAAAAGGTCGCTGTAGAGTGATTGCCACTCATCTTTCGTTTGGTGGGCGGACCGGAAATACTCATGCGCATTGCGACTGGGATGCTAATGCAGGTACAAGCAACGAAGATGTCATGCGCAGTAGATAAAGCATAGAGAGGGCCCGGCGTATCATCTTTATAGTCGCCGCCGTCGCCGTCGTCGTCACTCTTTAGTGAGAAGTTACATGTACATTTGACCGTCAATCAAAGCCCATATCTACCGATAGCATGTCGAAAAATGCAACGTGGAGAGAGCAATAGTTCTGATTAATATGCATACATAGATTCAACGTGTGTGGCCTAACAACCCTTTATCATACCAAGAACATACCCGCTCGATGAATATGGATAGGGTCGGCCGATCCAGATTTATTGGCACCAAGCGTGGACGCTTCCTATTCTACTCCGTTCTGTGATCTCTCTCCTCCAAAATCTTCATCATCAACGTCACACAAATATACACTCTACGCCTCCTAGTAGTAAAGTAGCAATGAGCAACCTGAACGTCAACGAGGGCTTTATACATGTAGCTGCGGCGGCGGTATCGTCATCGAACGTCGACACAGCATCCAACCACAGCAGCGACAAGCAGGACGATAACACCACTAAAAGCTCATCTCTTGCTGACAATTCCATTGCTCCAGCAGCGCTATCTGTTGCCGTATTTCCACCAGGGGCGGGCAGACGCAACGTGGGAACATTGAACCGTACAAACAAGGGCGGGTACACTTTTGTGTATGAAAACCATGACTTTGCATTTGCCACCTTTGAAAAGGGGATCGGGTTTGCACAAGCGGTGAACTTCACGCGCATGAAAGAAGAAGACGAGGAGCAGTGGCTGGCGTATCTTACCAACGATCGCAAATCGGGATCATGCACTGATGAGGTGATTATGGTATTTGAGAAATAAGTTTGGCCAGTTGTGATTCTTCTGACGAAGAAAGAGCGAAGATTTGCTATAAGAAACTAATTTCCAATACAGCAGTTCAAGTTATACTATGAATAGTATAACTTGAACCACAAGGTAGAGTAGAGTCAAGTGTCACCAGATACAAGGCTGTACAAGCAATGCGCACCTTCCTTCTTTTGCTGATAGAGACGCCGCGGAATCTCCGAACCTCACACCGATCATAAAAGGCCGATTGGAGAGCGACACGCCAGCCTCAACGCCGCGACTCCGCGAACGCCTTGAGGCCCAGGGCAGTATCCAGGAAACCCTCCCGGATATGTTTTCCATGCACCATGTTCACAACGGGAGCCAACAGGCCACAGAGCTGAACAGTGGTATAATATCGACAGCGCCCGTCTCCCAGATCCTCAACCAATTGGTAGCGGTTTGTCTGCAGCAGATGTCGTCCCCCAATTGAATATCCCCAGGCAAACTGATACCCAGGCTCAATCAGGTTGAGGTATTCGACCTGGTGGATGGGCTTCTTTCCGGCCACCAGACGCACCTTCATCTCAACAGCCGACCCCAGCTTGAAATCTGTCTTGACACTCGGGCAGAAAGCATTCCACAGTGAATAGTTCTCGAAGTCTATCAGAATTTGCCATACTCTATCAGGTGGCGCAGTGATCTCAGCTTCGGCTGATATTTCCGAAGGGAATATCTTCCTATGCACCCGTTCCTCTGTGGCACCCATGCTATTGATAGTCCATACAGTATGATGATCGATAGCTCGGAGAATGTAAAAGAAGGCTGTTTGGATATTTTGAATCCAAATTTTGAATTTTGCAGATGAATTTTGCCAAAATTCCATCACACATCATCGCACGCACGCGTCCAACACGCGGAGAAACATTACATCACACAACAAAAAACCAAAACACGACACCATCAAAATCGTGAGTGGAAGACGATGGACTCCAACAGTCGCCCCATCAATCACCAGCCACTCTACACGGGTCGCGGAGGCGGACCATCCAAAAGGGATGTGAGATCTCCCAACAAAAAAGGCGATGACGATGATTCTAATACTCCCATTGTGCAGCGCATCTCAAAGCATGTATCGGCTCTGCCTCCGCTCCTAGCATGGAAAGGATTCTTGGGCGTCACGGTAGCGCTCTACTTCCTCAACCAATCCCATCTCCTCCCTCGACCACTCTCCGGGCTGGTGAGTAGAGCTCTCTTTTGGCCTACATTGCCAATTACATTTGCAAAGAGGGTTGGAAAATGGTCCACCATTGTGGATGACACTGTCATGCTCGGTGGAGCTCCGTTTGACGTTTTGGGACTACCAGAAAAACTCTACGATGAGGGCGTTCGAGGAGTCGTCAACATGTGCGAGGAATACAAGGGACCGGTGAGGAAATACAATCACCTCGGAATGTCGCAGCTGTGGTTGCCCACCACGGATCATTTTGAACCCAACGTGGACGACCTCAAGGCCGCGGTGGAATTCATGTCGCAGCATGAAGCACGGGGCGAGCGTGTCTATGTACATTGTCGTGCCGGTCATGGGCGGAGTGCCGCCGCCGTCATGGCGTATCTGATTGCCAAGGACCCACTAGTCGACGTGCAAAGCCTAAATGAAGAATTATGTCGGAAACGAAACGTGCGAAAATCTTTGTGGAAGCAGCCGAATATCAAACGGTTTCATCAGGATCTTTTAAAGAGACATGCTTCCAAAGGAACGGAAAGGGAGGAAGAGTGGGAAGATACGCTTATGGAGAGTGATCTGTAGCTTTTCAGTCGTGAAAGAGTAACTCCGCATGTGCGTCTTTGCGCAAACTACAAGATCGACGACAAATAAAGGCGGTTTAAAATACTAGAAAATAATTACGTTCAATTCATGAAATGTACACTACTGTCCCCCCGAGGATCTCGTGCGATATCCGACCGCTTTATCGCCTCCTTGCTGGGATTCATGAGCGGATTGGTTTTGTTGGGATCGATGGTCGGCAAACCCTGCTGCCGCGGGTTGCTGCGAACCACCTCGACCGCCGTAGCCGCGTGAACCGCTTCGCTGGGATGGATCGCGCGCTAGTTGGGCAGCGCCACCACCGGCAGCAGCAGCTGCATTGTACTGATCGCTCTGCCGACTTCGGTCAACAGCGTCTCCACCTGATTGCCGACGGAAGTTGCCATCGTCATCTCGAGAACGAGAATGATCTTGTTGAGGTGCTGGTGCATCCTGGGCTCTAGCCGGTTCTCCACCTGGTGGTCCAATTTGGCGCTCAGGGGGCATTCTGGAGCGCTCTTGCTGTAAATTCAACACAGTCCAATCAAACATATTGTCGTACTGAAAGCCCTTTCGGTAAAAGAGTTCCTTGAAAAGACGCTTGAGGTAGGCATAATCAGGACGGTCCTCGAAGCGAAGGGATCGACAGTATTCAAAGTAAGAACGGAACTCAGTAGCATATCCCTTGCAAAGCTGCTCTGTGCTCGTTGACATTTTTCGATCCATGATACGTTCATACTTTTGCTTCTTGGTATTCGCTTTGAGTCCCTGCCACGGGAGCGATCCGCGGATAAAGTACATCAACACATATCCAAGAGACTCCAAATCATCACGTCGGGACTGTTCGATACCGATATGAGTATTGATGGACGCGTACCGGGCAGTTCCAGTCAGGTTTTTGTTTTCGCGATATGGAATGTGCTGGTGAGAACGCGGATCGCGATACTTCTTGGCAAGACCAAAGTCAATAATGTGAATAACAGATTGACGCTTTCCAAGTCCAATCAAGAAGTTGTCAGGTTTGACATCTCGATGAATAAATGATTTCGTATGCACATACTCCAATCGGCCTAGCAGCTGGTCTGCAAGCATTAATACCGTTTTCAGTTGGAAACGTCGACCACAATAATTGAAAAGATCCTCAAGCGAGGGACCCAAGAGATCCAAAACCATTACATTGTAGTCTCCCTCAATACCATACCATCTCACATTTGGAATTCCCACTATTCATTCAGATGATAGAGCAAGGAAGGTGGAGAAAGAAGTGAGAACCATGAGTGCAGGAGCGGGAGGGTTCATTCAGGACCGTAATGACCGATGATTCAATCACATTACAGTACGTGAAAATCCCTGTCTCGAGGTCGCTCATTCGACAGAAAAACACGACATAACAGGTGAAACCAAAACGCTAAATTCGAGCTCGACAACCAAACATGACAAATAATAATGAACTTACATCCACCATGGAGAATACGATAGATCTTCGACTCGTAGAGCAGCTGAGGATGCTTTGTCTTGACAGACTCGAGCTTGATGGCGACTTCTTCACCAGTTGTCATGTTTGTTCCGAGATAAATGTCACCAAACGAGCCAGACCCAATTTTCCGTCCGAGACGGTACTTTTTTCCGACGCGGAGTTCCATGGTTCTACTGAGCTAAGCGCCTGTGCTAAATGAACCAGAGAGACTAAAGAGTGATCAGCACAACCAGAAGGAGGAAGGCGAATCCTTTCTTGTGGAGAACAACTGCAGACTATTCACTTCGACGATCAATTGTTGGTTGACAGTCAAGTTGTTGTTGTGCGCGCTCTGCCGTCTGCAGTGTCTGCGCGGGGATCTCGATTATTTCAAGGGACTCGATGTGGGAACGTACTGTGGAAAATTATATGGGATTTATTTTATTCGGGTCTGTATATGATTATTGCCCAACGACAACATGAGTGCACGATCGTTGCAACAACGCTACCAGGACAGACGACCGCCAAAAACTCAACACGAACGACCATCCGCATCGCTCATGTTGACATCTTGGTTAGAAAAGTGCCAATTGCATCATCATTGTATCTATACGTATCGATTTCAAGGTTGCGTCTCTCCTGACTACTGCGTTTATTAGCTGCTGAGCCTTGGAAGCTGTCCTCCTACTTGGTTCACTAAGAAATTCTTGTCAAAGATCCCCTGTGCAGACCGTTACATCATTCATTCGACCGAGCATTGGTTGCTGAGAACACCAATCGGTACATTTTTGTCGTAAAAGCTACGTAAAGACAACAATTTTGAGATTTTCCGGACTGATTTGGTTGATAAAAATACAAATAAAACATGCCAACAAGACGCAATGACAATACCCATTCGGACGTGAGTGACATGCAAAGCCAACTCACGGAATCAGTCTGTGGTCCTGGTTATGGTCCTTCCCCGGTGGCGGCCTCATCAAAGAAGAAGCGACGAAAGGCGAGAGAGGCCAGGACACGAGTGCATACAACATCAGGAGGCTATGTTGCCCCACCACCGCCTCAAGTAAGATCACGTGACTCGATTGACAATATGGTTAGCAAGGTGGATTTGCAAGACGACGACAAGTATCGCACGCCGGTCCTGCACGCCAACTCAAGTGCTGAAGAAGAAGAAGACGGAGTACAATGGTCAGACTCAAATCCAACTGCGTCGTTCGCATCGGTTTCACAACTCGGCGATTCCTCCTACTATACAACAGATGCCGAATCGAAAGTCATGTCACAATCATCTACCGAGGGTGATCCTGAAGCCCAAAGAAAGACTAATATCAATGATTTGTATCAAATGTTGGAAGAAGCAGACTACTACCACACAAAGCAAAAGTTTGCTTATCTCGCTATTGGAATTTCAGCTACTCAGCTGCTCATACTTGCGCTACAGCTTTCGCTGTGCGGCGTTGCTCCCTTTGACGTCAATCCAATGGTGGGAACATACCCCGATGCTCTGTCTCAGTGGGGAGGCAAGAATGCCTATCTGATGCAGCATGGTGAATGGTGGCGCCTGGTTACGCCAGCATTTTTGCATGTGGGCGTTTTGCAGTTGCTTGTCAATGCTGCTGTTCAACTCGAAACCTGTGCTTTCTTTGAGCGCGAATGGGGGAGTATGAGATACTTGTGGATTTACCTTATTTCGTCGGTGGGCTACTCTATCACCGCGAGTGTGGCAAATCCAGATTCTGTTGGTGTTGGATCTTCCGGTGCCATCATGGGACTCTTTGGGGCGAAACTCGCGCAAGTGTTTACTCAGCTTTGCTTCGATTTCAGCAAGAGAGAAGAGGACTCGATTCGATTGGAACAGTTGAGTTCAGTGCTATGCAGTCTCTCTGTCATCCTAGCTCTCAGTTTCTTCACGTACATTGATTGGAGTGGTCACATGGGAGCCATGGCAACCGGCTATCTGGTTGGAATGATATCCTTCTCGCGGCCTATTCGCAATAAGATCTCCCGGACGATTTGGCGTCTGCTCGGTATTATCTTGCTCTTGACCCTCTTACCAACACTGTTTTACTACTTTATCGAGTTTGTGGAGCCGGATGAGGATCTCGGAAACACGTGCGAGTACTTTCGCAACCTCTACGCGGAAGGTTACGAATGCTCCTGTTTTGTGTTTTGAAGGGCATTCGAACACCATTCAGCAATCATACCCTTTCATAAAAGACATTGATTCGTATCCTAACGTGTAAATCGATCTGTCAACAAAACGTAGATCTGCGGCATAGCTAGGCGATCAGGAAGGAAAACGCTTGTCATACTATTCTAGACTGTCAATATTGGTATACTGGTGGTCGTTTGCTAGACTACCTTCCATTTTTTTTAAATATTATTAGCAAGACTAATAGTACAGGGTGTAACAGTAAATTATAGAGACTACAATTGGATATAAATTGGGATATAAATTGAGTCCCAGCGTTGTCCGCCTTCAACTCTCTCTGCCATCAAGCAACCCAGCAGGCAAGTAAGCCAGCCATAGTTCCAACCATACATCTAACCGATGCAGCAGAGGAAGCAGCAGCTAGAGTTTTCGCACGAAAGCCAATTTCCTCTTCTGTTGCAGCATCTTCAACATTTGGACTCGTACTGCTATCATCGTCGTCATCTCCATCGTCGTCGTCGTCCTCCAATTCGTCTTGGCATTCCGAGCCCTTTTTCCCAGTAGGCGTCACTGCTTTTCCGTCATCGCCATCATCGTCGTCATCGTCATCGCCACTGAGGCGGCGGAGAAAACGCCCCTTCTTGCCTGACTTTCCACGATCGTCGTCGTCATCTCCACTCTTCTCGGAGTTGCCTGGATTGCTGTCACTGTTTTTGCTGCCATCGTTGCCTTTGCTCTTACCCGCCTTGCCAGCTTTGCCAGCTTTGCCGCATGAAGGAGCTTCAGAAATATCCGAGGGCAAACTTGAAGGACTGCTAGCAAAGAATGGCGGGTTCGAAGGAGAATAAGTTGGAGCTGTAGTCGGAACTTCAGTCGAAGCTGTAGTTGGATAAGAAGTCTCAAAGACAGTTCCTCGAATCGATCGAATACACACTGCGTGAACATTGCTAGAATGTCCAGTAGAAGAAGTAAAACCTAAGTAGGCAAGATCAGATTCGAGCGCCCCACTCATATCCACTAGCGAGCTATTCATTACGATGGTGCCATTGAGATGAACGTTCAAGGTGGATGAATCACTTTTCCACTCAAAAGTGAAGTTGTGAAAGGTTCCATCCTCAAGATTGGAGGCCAACGGGTATGGTCCGTCCTGGAGACCAGCCGCCAAGGCACCGTCCTTGACCAAAGCCAAGTGATCTTCAGCGGTATCACGGGAAAGGCCGAAGTTTTGAAAAGTGTCAATTTCCACAGCCAGCGAAGGCGCAATGCCCGACAGTCCTAACCCGCCACCTAGTCTACCAGCAGTAGCGGGACCTTGATTTTGCAAGACAAATGCAATACCATCCGCGCCAGGGTCGTCTGATGTATTTGTACCATTCTTGGCAGGCCCATCGTTGCTGCCAAAGTGCATAGCAACCTCAATGACAAAGGATTTCGCAACTTCCAAGGGCTGCATGGACCAAACGACACCAGTCTGCCCTCTGATGTCATCCGTTAACTGGAAGCAGTCCTCTTCAGTCATGCTTGCTGTGCAGTTAAGCAGGCAATTGAAGCCAGCCTATATTTTGGAGCAGAAGCGAACTGTGAGTTCATCGGGATTGCACTGGAAGGCCTCGCCAAGGTTCCTTCACTTACATCGACTTCCACCAGTTCCTGAAGCGCTCGTTCGTGCTGAGCGCCAGCAAACGCAGAGAGCCAAAGTAAAGTAGCAACGAAGAGTTTCATATTGTTGCAATTTATGAACCTGAACACCGCTTTCTGCAGAGCCTGTCCGTTGTGACTCCGAGGTCCACGCCACTCATCTGGGAGATGCCACGATGGGCAGCTTCGGCACCTCCCTGGCATAGGTGGACGGTCGTCACAACCGCAGAGCAAAACCCAGGAACCACCCTCTGCACGGACTGGCCGACAGCATTCCATGCCCATCTGGTTTCCTGGGTATTGTTTTTGTTCTTCCTTTGCCCTGTCTACCGGTAGCTGGGGTTTGCAATGACGAGCAAACGACTACTGCGATACAGTACTTGTGCAATATCTGACTGACTAAGTGGATATTATACCGCTGCTAAGTACAACATAGAATGTTTCCCCGACAAACTGATTCTCATCAAGCTGGGCTCAGAGGTTCCTCCATAGATTCCTCGACCACGCTGTCCTCGGAATCATCCTGCTCTTCCCCAGGACTTGTAATTGCCTTCCTCTTTCTGGACGTCGCCGTCGACCTCGAGACACGCGTCGTCCCCGTTGTTGACACTTCGCCAAGGGCCTCCTCGTCTTTCATGAGATTGGCAACGAAATGTAGAGCATCCTTCTTGCTCAAGTAATGGAGGCTACTGACCTTGTTTTGGTGACTGATTCCAAAACACTTATTGGCGATCGAAACGAGCTCAGGTCGGAAGGTGCTAACAATGAATTGAGTAGGATTCTCAGTACTGTTCGCCTGACGCTCAATCAACGTCGATACAGATTTTCTGTGGGTGGAGTCCAGCGCTTGGTCCAACTCATCGAACAAGTAGAATGGTGCAGGATCGCATCGTTGGATTGCAAAGATGAGAGCCATGGCGACCAGTGCCTTCTGCCCACCCGAAAGTTGAGACATCATGTAGTTCTCTCCAACATTCGAGAATCGGACCTTGATACCGATGCCGCGATAAAGGCTCACATCGGGATTGCCTGTGTCAATGGCAGCATCGGTGGAATCTTGAGATTGATCAGACTCATCCATTTCATCGTCAGTCACGTCGG
Organism: Herpochondria borealis; assembly: GCA_032274145.1. Lineage (NCBI taxonomy): Eukaryota > Rhodophyta > Florideophyceae > Ceramiales > Ceramiaceae > Herpochondria > Herpochondria borealis. The sequence goes on from JAVCKV010333775.1 coordinate 9,930, forward strand.
CCTCATCTAGAGCGGTCTTCATAATGAGCTGACCGGAACCATGAGGCAACAGTTCCTTGAAGACGTCTTTGAAGTGGGCACTTACACCTCGGAATGTGCGATTGATTGCTTCATCTTTCTTTTGGTCAAGGCTCTCAATCAATTCCTTGACCTTCTCGGCGCCTTGATCAAGTTCCTCCTTCCTCTTCAAAAGGGCCTCACGCTGCTCACTGAAGTTGACGTACTGGTCATAAGCCTTCTTGTTCACGTGCGAATACTTCTTTAGCTTCTTGTTCACTTTGTCAAGGTCGCGCATCAAGGAAGAGATCGAAAGATTGTTGAAGTTGGCTAGTTCCGATGGCGGCGGGAGAGAGCCAATATCCTGGATCTTTTTCATGTAGAGCTCGCGTTTGGATACGGTCATCGAACGCTGTGAGGGGGGATAATACGGTTTGAGAGATGCCCAGCATTTTAAAAACATCGAACGAATCTTGTTTCAGACTTACCTTATTGAGCAACTTCTCATTCTCCTGTTGAGCAGCCTCAAGTTCCTGCGACTTCTTCATGTCAAGCGACTTGAGTTGTTCAAACTCATTTTTCGCCTCGATCATTTCAGCCTTCAGAGAGACTTCTGTCTTGCGAACATCCAGAAGCCGGGCCTCGATTTCGTCGGCAGTACGACAAGCATCATCGAGTTCCCGTTGACGCTGTTCGAGATCTTCTCTGCGCTGCTCAAGAACTGCAGCCGAAGAAGGCTTACCACGACTGGTCCGGCGACTTGCATCATCGTCTTCATTCGAGTGATCCAAAAGGAGCTCCTGTCGCCTCTTGAGAAGGTTATCGGTCAGAAGACTCTGCAAACGTTGGCGCTCGACGGAGAGCTGTGAGACGGTTTCGTTTTGATCTTCGATTTCCGAACTCAAATCTGTCTGAATAGTTTTGAAACGCTTGAGATCCTCGCGGTCCTCATCAGACAGTGCCGATGTGAGCTCGGTCCCCATTTCATCGTTAAGTCGCCCAACGTGAGCTTTCAAACTGTCGATCTGGCGTTCCAAAGAAGGTATGGTAGTCTTTTCAACCTGAAGCACTTGTTTTTTGTGATGATCCAACCCGGTTTGGAGACTCTTGATTTCTCCATCTGCTTCAGCAAGAATGTGGTGCAGATCTGCGTGTTTAGCCTCGAGCCCCTGCAACTTCCCCATGATGTTTGTTGCCAACTGATCAACTGCCTCGGCCTTTTGTTTGACATCGCGGTGCTCGGCTGAAGTCTTGTCTAGCGCCTCGCGTGCTTGCGTTAGTTGAGCCTGAGCACGGAGCCGACTCTTGTTCAGATCAACGAACCCTCCAGAGAGAGCACCCTTGCGGCTGCAGAGGTCCCCATCTAATGTGATGGCGTCCATGTGGGATCGCGCACTCCATTGAGAGGCAACGTCAACGGTTTTAGCAAGAAGCTTTTTGCCGAAAACATGTTTCATAGCACGGTCTACCTTTGCATCGTATGTAAGGCAGGCGTCGAGAAGAGGTTTGACATCCGGAGACTGAGGATAGTCCGCGCGGTCAATGCGTAGACGGTTGAGGGGGAGGAAGGTCACGCGACCAAGCCGGTCCTTCTCTAAGCGCTTCATCAAACGAGCGGCGGTACCATCGGTATCAACAATGACATGAAAGAGGCTGTTTTGAGCAGCAACTTCAATTGCAGTCTGGTACTTGGGGTCCTTTAGCTCAAAGTTGTCCATGAGCATTCCAAAGTATTGTTCGCCCTCGACGAGGCCTTCTTGTCGCACCACACGCGCCAGGGCCTCCAAACCCATCGAGGTAGCTCTGGGCATGACCTTGCGAAGATTAGAGTTGGCTTGGTGGAGGCTGTCACGGGACTCCTTGACTCCTTCACGAAGCTCCTCACTCTTCCTCCACTGATCCTTGCGTTGGTCGTGGAGCTCAAGGCGCTCACGCTTCTTCTCGTCGATTGCCTTGGTCAAGGATTGGAGGGCTCCTGTCTTCTTCTCAATATTTGCATTCATTTTATCCAAATCCTTTGTTTCTGTATCAATGGAACGCCTCAGATTAGAAAGCGAGTCTTGGCTTGATTGAATTGCCCTTTCCTTCTCAGAAATATCTGCGGTGAGTTCCGATATGTGCGCCTGCAAGTAGGCATCGCGTTCTTCGCGAGACTCGTATTGGCGGCCACGTCCCTGTTTGGCGTAGAGGCCGTCAACTTTCTTCTGAGCTTCATCGCGATCGTTTGTTAGGCGAGTCAAATCTTCAACGGCGGTATCATAATTCGGTTGAATATTCTTGTCCAATTCACGCTGGGCCTTGGAGATTTCGACATCAAGTTTCTGCAACTCAATCTCGTTCGCTTTTTGAACTTCAGCCCCTGTCGTGACAGATTCCTTGAGTTCTCGACACTCCAATTCCAACTTGGTACGTTGCGAGATCGCTTTGGTTTGGTCAGCCTCGAGATCCTTCAGCTGCATCCGGTTGCGTCGCAAGGAGTTGGATTTGGTCTTCATTTGCGATTCACAGGCACGAATGGAATCGTGAGTTTGACGCGCCTCTTCGTGTAAATCCGACAAGTTTTCAGTACCAGCTGTACGATCTGCCTCAATGCTATCAAGAGAATTGCGCGCCTTCTTGAGCTCCATGTCGTAGAGAGTGTACTCCATAGCACGTCGTTCTCGATCTAGCTTTTGATATTGAGTAAGCTCTTCCTTTTCGCCACGAAGTTCGTCGAGGCGACTTTCAATAGTTTCGAGAATCTCGTCAATCTTTTCAATCGATGATTTGTTTTCCTCCATCTTGATGAGAGATTCAGCTTTCTTTTCATCGTATACAGTAGTTCCGGCGACTTCCTTCAGCAGTCTAAGACGTTCCGAATCATTCATTGTGCAAAGAGCGTTGACTTTCCCTTGCTGAACAATGTAATAAGGATTTGACTTGCTGAAGCCAGCCCCCTCCAGAAGTGACATGATTTCATTCTTCGTGGCGCGCTTTCTCTGGAGAAAGAACTCATCCTTTTTGTGGCCAATAGTTCGACGCAGCACTACCTCGTCTGAATTTTCAAGCGAGAAGCGATTGTCGGAGTTGTCAAAGACGATCTCGACAAAGGCGCTGACAGCAGTTGTGCCAGATCCTTCGTGAAGCAAAGCTTGTCGTTCTTCCTGTTTGAACAAAAGCGGGGTTTAGAAGTTTGACATCGCAAGGACAGGTTTATATGAGATGGAACCAGTGAGACAGCGACATGCGGTTATCGAAACAAGAAAGCAGAGCAGCAAGGGAACGAAGCGATCCTTCACAACAAAATTTCGAAATTTGCCGCCAGCACTGTAGGTCGCAGTACTCACTGTACGCAAAGTGTAAAACCGCGGCGCCAGCAACACAAATTGAACAGCATCAAAGAGATTGGATTTGCCACTTCCGTTTCGTCCAACAACCGTGTTTGTCCCTGGTGAGAAGGGGGTAATCTCTGGTTGTTGTTTGAAGGACCGAAAGTTGGAGATTGTAATTTGCTTGATGTGCATGGTCGAAAAGGATTGCGAAAATGAGCAACTTCGAAAATGTGCGCCATTTTTGTTGTGTTTTGAAAAGGAGTGGATATGATGTATACATGCTTGAATAAATTGTATATTAACCTTCCTACTGAAATGTCAATAGTCCAGTAAGCTACATTGCTACTGGTTTGAAAGATACAGTAACAATTATGCAGTCAACTCCTCCTCCTTGGTGGGTGCCACCGTGATGCCACCAACGTAGATCTAGTTCTTAAGAAGTCTAGGATCCAGAGAACTCGCTGACCGTTCGCTGACATGTTCGCCGCACTTACAGTCCGCTCTTCATTCTCTAGTAGATCTACACGTACTACCTCC
>JAVCKV010333886.1:783-13772 GCA_032274145.1 Herpochondria borealis
TGTAAGAGCTAAGAAGGAAGTGCATTTCGTAATGATGAGGGTTACAGACAGCGGGCACGTGTGGCAGAGCGTATTGTCGTCGCCCGTGCGTTTTTTGCGTCTTCGCAGCGTCTCTATCGACCAATTCCAAAAGAAGAGGTAAAAGAGGGAAAGAAAGGGCGAAAAGAAGGCAAGACAGGGGGAAATTTCTTTACTTGGAGAGTAGACTCTGCTACCACAGATGATCCTTTCTCCAACCTCAACCCAGCGCCGCCCAGCCAGCGTATCTAGCCGCTCGGAGAGCGCCCCAAGGCGGGGCTGGTGGACCAGAACGCCTAAGGAAAAACACCCGTAAAAACTAACTGCACAGAAAACTGTAGAACTCACAGAATTCGTCCTAAGTGCCAAACGCCTTAACCTTGACACTCTAAATATGGCAAACAACCGTCAATGTAGCCCAAGAAATCACAGCAGAAACCAATTACTCACCCATCCGGCCGAGCCGAGCAGTGAACGTAGTACCCAAAGTGGTGGAGTGGGGAAGTGGAGGATTCCTTACAGTGAACCAAAATTTACCCGTCCCGAATGGCGGAGTGACGGAGTGGTGACCGACTCCGACCACCCTGGGTAGGCGTACACTTGTCGATTTCCCGGCGTCGGTGCGCGGGTCCCTTATGCCCGTACTACAGCATGCTCCTTCCAAACTTTCTGTAAAAAGAACACACCAATTTGTATAGAAGGACGAAAAAGACCTTCCTCAAGAGTGCACCGGCCTCCGCATGGAAAGAGACAGCAAAGGCGATGTAATTCTCAATCAGTTTCCATGTCTCCGTCGTCTCAAAAAAATCCCACTTTATTCACCACTTTGTAATTTCATTTCAGTAGGCAAGAAGCACGCTTGCTTAGCTAGCACGCGACCAGACTTCCTCTATGACATTTAGACGTTTGGGAAAATCGAAAAATAGCGATTTGAGAATTATCATCGAGATTAGATCAAACATCACAATCGCGCAAAACAGTAGGCAATCGCTCACAGTTGCACGTTGCGTATCCCAAAACTCTACATGACAATAGCTCGCCTCATACGCTTCTCCAACGCGTCGCTAGCTGATAACAACGACCAGTCCTAGAAACCAGAGTTAGCATTCCTCATCCCGGACGCTTCAAGAAACTGTGTCCCAATCATTTTCAACTATTATTAGCACCCCCCGTTACGAAACCAGCGATCTTAGCATAGTTCGTTGCATTCAGAAAAATACCTGCCGTGGCAATCCTTATGGCGCGAAACCCCGGAAAACCCTCGCAACAAAAGTCCACATACAACTCTTTACCGACTCGAAATGTCTCTTCAATTTTATCAGCAAGGGCTCCCGAAAATCAACTTTTGTTGGAGATTCCCACCGCACACGAACCTTTCGGCTGGATTACATCAAAGATATATGCCTCGTACGAAGTGAGAAAGAAAAAAGTTGCATAAGTTCTGACGAGGATAATGTCGCAAGCTTGCCTTCGAAAAATGTTGACTTCAGGAAATATAAGTGTGAAGCCAATCCAAAAAAACGATGGGGCCATCTGAATAAACTCACAAAAACAAATCTGAGCGCTAAAATCTAGATTGTAGCAGAGTGGGATAAAGAGGTAAAAGTTGTCGTGTAAACATTTTTTGCACGCGACGAAAGTCTCAACGTAACTTTGTGTGCAGAAGAAAAAACATTCACAACCGAGATAGACAAGATTTGAATTAAGTTGTTGCACACAATACCCAAGGCGACGAAGACGATTTCAAAAAAATTACTCGGGTCGTTGCCAGATCGAAAATAAACTATCATTATTTCTTTCAGAACTGGCTAAGAGAAGCGCGAAAGAGCAAGCAAATAACGCCACACATGGATGCAATTCAATGAAAGCAACTGTAGCCCAGGGGGGTCAAAGACCTCTTTCCAAGGTATCTGAAGATCAGAAATTATACATTTGTGAGCGCAGAGAGCAACAATGTGACCTGAGGGACAAAGGTCCGAGACACTTTAGTTTAAATATTTTTAATTGAGGCGATAGTTACATTGAGGTACCTAGGTTTAGTTTTGTCGCAAGTGAAGGGTTAACATAATTTGGCGGCTTGGGACAGTGGCCACAGTACTGGAGTCCGGTGTAATGGTAGCAAGGCAGGCGGTAGCAGGCCGAGCGACAGGGAGAATGTTTTCTTGAGTCTGTTGTTTTATGTAAAAAGTACGAACTGTTAAAGCTCCGTGAGAATCAGGAAAGATTGTCTAGACACAACGAAGGCCTTGTTTTGGATTTGCAGGCCATTGTTTTGGTTGCCTGTCTGACGGAAGCAGTTAGAATATCTTTTTGACGATATCTTGCAAATTACATTTGTGTGAAGGGCCCTTGACTGGGTGTAAAGATACAGGCACTTATTCGGGTGACGTTTTACAGTCACAGGGACACTAATTGTGTTTTATTCGCCCGAAGTACGTCTAAAAAGTGGCTCGGTCTAGAAGAATATTTCAAAACACTTTTGAAACGGTCGCTACCGCGTTTTTTACTTTATATTACCTGTTATTAAGCGGACATACCACTCTTGAAAAGTTTAACAGTATCCCGCGGAGAATTCTTTGCAAGCGTCTAACGTGCGCCTATGGAGGTTTTTTATGATAAGGTTTTTTAACAGTGGCTGCGCGGGATGACATTAGTTGTCGGGTCGTTTTAGCGAGGTATGACAGCGCAATCTGTAAAACAACAAGTTCGGAAGCTCATATGAGTGATGCGCCACTTCCAAAGCGGAAATTTCACCTTTCGAGAGACATGTTTTCTTGGGATCACGAATTTTGCACATCTCCGGCTACGTCCTGCGTGGATCATTGCGCCAAATTGATGATCGTGATTTTGGACTGTACGCCAAATCAAATCGAAATCAATCTTTCCGCAGTAACTCAATTCTACTGGAAGTGCGAGAGTGACGCAGGGAAAAGAGATCTTCGACAAAGACGAAATAAAAGACGCCGTGCGACATCACAAGAACAAATCCAGTCTTTGAAAATGAGTTAGAATTCGACACGACATTTTCTGAAACAGGTATAACCTCTGGTAGAATAGTTAAAACAATTGTAAATAGCGGATCCCGATTTTAAAGATCTTACAATAGTTCCCGCCAAAATAGACTTCAAAGAACAGGCACCCAACTTCGTGAAATGAACATGGATTAAATAACGACTCTCCATTACGACAAGTACAGAGCAGCGAGAACGGCATCGTCTGAATGCAATTCCGACGCAATGAAAGAAAATGCACAACGGTTCAGACTAATAAATCGTATCAACCGCGTCAACACTGAGATTTTTGTTGCGTGCGACCACAGCCGCGCCCCGCTCGTCCCACTACACGCCAGACCGCACACCGGTGGGATCCCCGTCCCGCCACGACTACCACCGCTGGCCACCATCGCCCACCAACGTCCGCTGCTCGTCCCAACTGGACACGAGTGGAACTCATCCAGTAACTGAAGGCGCAAGTCTGGCTACAAGTGTAACTTTCTAAGCAAAAGACTACTCTGTTTTACTTCCTCCGCCTGCAGGATTGTTCCGGCAAAGCCTCTCGTAGGAGGCCATACGATGACCTAGCAGTTTCACGGTGTTATCTGCTGATTCTGTATGGCTTTATAGCGCCGGGTCAAAGAAGAGGTACGTGTACCCGGCCCGGTTGGATGGGATGCTACAGTTATTCTGTTGCTACGATAGGTGGAGCGAGGCCTTTTCCTCACAGTGTTTTTCTTTGTGGGGTTTCGGCGGATGTTATGCAACGCCACATCTGTTTACTTCCGGCCAACAACTTTTCGATGACGAATGACGCCGACGTTATGAAAGTAGCTCCTTCAAAGGCAAGCATTCTTCGCAACAACTACGTGTCAGCTATGCACGGCTCCTTCCCGCTGATCGTTTTCATTTGCAACTCTTTTCGCGCTGGAAGAGATTTCGTGTGTTTCATTCCCTTTTCTTCGTCTTGCCGGGTGAAAGTGAAGACTGAGTGTCGCAAGAGCTCACGGCAGCTTTGTAGCGCTTTCGCGCTTTTGGGTATATCTGCACCGCCTGGAGGAAATTATTTTTCCAATTTGGTGCGAATCAGGGCCCATACGGAGCAGCTTTTATCTAATGATCTCGCTGGAGATTCGTCGAGGACGATTCATGAAGGTCCGAACAGCGAAGACATCTCGGCACTCTTCGTTGATCGTATAATCACTGCAAGGGCCGCATTGCTCTGGTTTTCGCCCCAATTGGCTCTGGTTCTGATAAAACCAGAGACTAAGCCGCATTCAGTGCGGTATAGTGCACCGGAGCAAGTCGGTGGTGATATTCAGTTTCTGCTTGTGTGTTTTGTCCTGTGTAGACGGCGCTTTACGCTCATGTCACCTAAGAACCTATTTATAGCGAGGCAGTCGCGTTCGGTTAGGCGAAGCCGACGCGTCCGCCAGTGCGGGGAACCGTCTCGGACGGACACCCGGGATCGGCATACTGACCCTGGGAGGGTAATACAGACAATGCACCCTTCCGATTCTTCCCGTCCGCCGCAACGGCCGGCATACGTCGAGACTACCACGGAGACTCTATCCTCTACTCGCAGCTATGCCTCTCTCTTCCCACCCGCCCCTCCCTACTGTTTTTCTGTGTGCCCCTCATTTTGTTTTATCTTTTCCTTCTTCTACTGTTCTTTGTCCGCACCTGGGCACCACCTGGGTTCCGCACTTAGCTGGACATGTCCCCTTACCATGTTTTTCGATCGCCAGAGCGAAAAAATTTCAACGGCAGAAAGCTCTCAAATTCAGCGCTCTGCATACTGATTTTGCAAAAGACGTTTGCTTATCATGAAAAAAACGACTATATTAATGTGTTTCGATAAAAATCATCTGCAATACCGTCCGTGGTTACTGTCTGTTTTATTATCAACTATTTTTTGTTTCCAATAAAATATAGATATTAAAATAATTAAGTTTTACATAAGTATAAAACTTTAAAATATTCAAAGCATTTTTAATTTTAACTTTTGTAAATTATTAAAAAAGTGGCACTGTAGCTTCAAGTGCAGTACGCACGACGTTTGAATGTCATGAATTTTATATTTTCTCAATTCGAGTATTCACAAATCCAAGAAATTCGCAATAAAATTGAAATAGTTTCTACCATGGGTAAAGAACTAGGTTTATATTTTCATCGAAAATAATTATTATTGTTTAGAGTTCAAGAAACTATTAGGGACATTCTAAATAGTTTACGAACTATTATAGTTACCCAAGCAATTGATATATATATTATGCGTTATGCTGGCGCCTTTATATCCCAAACCATTTAAGTTGCTTGTACTTCGGACAAAATAAATTCTACACTTCCAAAATCGGGACAAGAACGGGCTAATAGCAGACAATTCGATTTATCGCATCAATGCATACCAAATTCAATTCATGATGGAATGTTTTGGGGCCACACCACTCATACATTCGGAATAAGATTTAGATTTCTCTTCCCTCGCAGCCATTTATCGCGTCTCGTGCATTCTGCCTCCCAGTCATGTAGTCTCATCATCGAAGAAGCAAGAGAATCTACGAGGCTTTCATCCGAAAGGAGACTTCAATTGCGGACACTGCTCTTACCCTTCGCATTAAGTGGAAGGCGTCAACTCACAGCAAAGAGGACTGGTGGAATATCAAAGATATTTCCTACTGCAGGGCTTGTTCAAAACTGCGCTCATTCGTGCATCCACGTACATAGTTCTTGCCACAGGCGAGTACCAGGAGATGAAATTGTTCAGTGCCATGCAACATTGGTGAAGCGAACGCCTGCAGCGAACGGCAAGCCTCTGCACGACGCCCCACCCCCAGTGGAAAAGGCAGTTCATACGATAAACAATTTGCCGAGAAGTGATGTGACAATCATTGTGTGGGACACAGAGACAACCCCTCCGCAACCCGCACCGTCGAACTCGGCATGACAGAACTCCGGACCAAATCAAAATCTCAAAGCAGAGGATCACTCTCCTACGCGAATCTAGTAAAGCCGACCGGCCTCTCGCTCCTTCGGTCTCCACATCGCGTGCACGGAATAACGAACGAAATTCTGCATGACACACCGCCAACATTGCCCGCATGGGAAGGGATGCAGTCGTTTCTTGCAGAGGCTACACGGACACGCGTTACAAAACGACCCCTTCTGGTCGCGCATAACTTGCCGTTTGAACTCGCTATTCTCGTACGAATCAGGCTGGCTCGATATGTCTGATTCGTCGCCATCGTCACGCACTGCGAGCGATGCATCTCCTTCACGGCCATCATCGCTGCGATAGTAGTCAGTTTCAGTCTCGTATCGCGGCTCGTCTTGATGCCCCTTCCCTGCTGCAAAAAGAGCGTCGAAGCGGGAACACTCGACGCTGTCGGATGAGTCCTATGAACGGTCGTGGCACGCATAAGTCGTCAGCCAGTAGGTTTTCATAGCCTAGGGCAGCACCATGTAGTCCATGTAGCTCTCTTGACAGACAATCGCAGAACTATTCATTCGCGCGAAGTTCTATAGCGACGTGCAACGCGTGACGGACTGTTAGACGGAGTGGTCGAGCTTTCCTTCGGTTGTAAGTCGAAGCAGCTTGTCGTCTGCGACTGGCTTGGTAAGCGCGTCTGTGGGGTTGCACTTTCCTGAGACGAGATGCAGCGTGCAGATTTAGTACTGCTCGTACGATTGCTGCATTGAACGGATGTCAACCATCAGGCGTTTGTTACTAGTCGAAGAACTGCGCACAATCACATAGAACAGTCCCTTGGAGTCCATGTACAAGTCAATGGGGATGATAAGTCCCAGTATGGCCATCTTTTCGCGGAATAGGGAAACTGCGAGGTCTTTTGCCTCAGCAAGCGCGGCAGCCCCGGCGGCAAGGACAAACAGAGTATCTGACGTGCCTTGAGTAACTTAAACGCGAGGGGGCAAGCATTGCCGTCCGCATCGACAAGTGCGATCGCGTACCTGAGTTGGAAGTTGCCCGTGCGCTGGTCGTAGCAAGCATCGGTTTAAACGCACAGATGCAGTCTGGTCGAGCCTATCTTCCTGAGAAAGACCCCGCGGTCCGGGTGACGCTTGATATGACGAATTGCCTTTTTCAAAGCTGCGCGGTGAGCATCGATCCTCAGAATCGTACATCAGCTCGGCCACATGCGTTAACAGTGAGATGGCGCAAGCCGTGTCGGGACTACAGTGGGACAGCCAGGAGAGGGCCATCGTCCTGCTCTTGAACATGAAGCATGAATCTTTATTGTTAATCGTTTTCAGGCGCTGGGCGTTTCGCGCATGGTGCAGTCGCGCGCCGCCTTCGTCGGTTTCGATGCAGATAACCGCGAACGTGACGTTCTATATTTGCCGCTCCTTCAACAGGAACTTCTCGCCGGTGATCTTCGTGCGCTACAGGAACGAAATGTCGCCGGTGTTAAGCGTGCTGTCAACATACGACGCAGTGGCACCTGTGAACTTCCCGTCGACTATGGAGAAGTGCAGCGCGGGATCGAATGTCGACTTTCGCATGCCGAGACCATGTTGGAGGTGGCAGAGAAATGTCTCGTTCTAGTATTCACCGGCGTCAGTCAAGCCGTTGAGAGGACGCTCGAGTAGTAGGATCATACCAGTCGGTAGGTTTAGCTCCGGCGGCGCAAAAACAGCAACGTGCCGACCCAGCTTGTCCTTTGCATGCAAGTAGGCCTGTTCTGCGTCCCATAGCCACCTAACTGTCTCGAAGAAGACGGATAGGAAGACCACCAGGCGAATAGCGAGGGCGGACGCAGTTGTGGAGTGGTGTAAGAGGTAGGCCTTCATGGGGTCTGCGAACTACTGCTAGACAAAACGCCCTATAAACACCGCATTGTCGGTATCAACGTGCGTTATCGCGTCTAAAAAGCGGCCGCCTATGATCGTCGTGTGTGATCCGGTAACTCACTCTCGTGCACCACACGCCAGGCGTTGCGTGCCTCTAGCCCGTCTAACTCTTTCTGCCTCGTCTGAGACACCTCTGGCGAGGCAAGCCAAGGGTCGCCACGCGTGAGCACCTCCGTTATCATGCCGCACGCGTCTGTGAACAGTGCGTTCGACGCGTTTTGGGGAGTTGGTACGGATGGCGACGCCTTGGGCGGGGCGGGAGACGAAGTGATCGGAGCGGAATCGGTGGTTTTGGTGTCTTCCCCGAGGGTGGGCATGGGCACACAATGTACCACATTGCGCTGGACCCGGCGGTTGCCCACGAGTAGGAATATTTGCTTGTCTTCAACGCAGAGGATGCGGAGCGGACCGTTGAGCATGCGTTCCGTTTCGCGGAATATGTATACCAATTCGTCAGGATTTGTCAGGATGGAAGGTGTAGTTCTCGGCCGCAGGCGTGCGGCTGTTGAGTTCCTGATGTATGCGCATTCTTGCGACGAGGGCAGCCATCTCCTGAAGTGCGGCTGTCAGAGCACGGAGTCGCGTTGCTTGCTCCGGATACGACTTTTCCGTGACCAGGAGTCGTGGAAGAACGCTGAAGACTAGTAGGAGAGACAGTACCAGATCTTCCGGCTTGGTGGTGTCGTTCACGGCTTTTACTGCCAAGCGGGGTGAAAAAGCCGGCGAAAGACTGGGAGCCGTAGCGCGCACATTTCTTACATACAACACAGTGGGGCATGGTAGCTATTGTGCAAAGCTTTCAGCATGGATGCGTGTGAGCGCATGAACAAACTCACACAAAAACCATGGAAAAATCAAGCAATTGCAATGAAGGGTGTTAAAGGTCCCTCTTTCGAGCTGGCTCAGTGAGTGTGGTAGATAGTGACGCAAAAAGCGTCGGTTCCAAGAATTATCAGTGAAAACGGATGAAAAGAAGAGCAAAAATCCAGGCGACTGGCCGTAGATGTTGTAAACAGGACAGGACAGAACAGGTCGCAAGACATGAGTCCGAGGCAAGAATACGGTATGAACTGAGGTTTCTTTTCGTAGCGAAAAGACGAACACGTAAGGTTTATGGGGTTGAGGGCGAAGATAGAAAGGCGGAAGCCGTGAAGCGAAGCTGGAGTAGCGCAAGAGGCACGTAAGTGCAGTAGACTCGGCGAATACCGCCGGTACAGTATCTTGCTGAAGAACACTTTCTTGTGTTGCACTCTGTCCCGTTGAACTTTCCTAAGGTTTTTACTTCTCACCCAAGGATCGATAACTGTCGTCCTAGAAAGTGCCGCTAACGCGACTGAATATATACTACCTCCTCTTACCGGGCTAAGACACCCTAATTATGGAAATCCGTGCAATGGCGGGGCTACTTGGGCTACCCGTACTCCTGACCAGGAAGGGCTAAATGGATGGCCTTGCCTGATTGCCAAGTGGCTTCGATTTTGCGACGAAGTCATGCTCTCGCCCCTACCGGTAGAAGAAGGAGATGTCTTGTCGTACATTGTTTTTCTGTCTCTAGAAGGGATTTTATCTGGCGATTCGCCGCCGTATTATATCTCTACGGTTTTACGATACCACGAGCTGCACCACGTGCCCTCACTTACCAAGACAGAAATGTTTCGGTCTCTTTTGAAGTCATACGCGCGCTAATTGGACGGATCGCAACCTGTCACAGAGACCAGGGTTGGTTGCCATTCTTCAGTAATTTTCAAGATGTTTACCGCGGATATTGCAGCGACTAAGCAAGAAGACTTAGTGGCTTGTGTCGCAATAGTGTTCTATTTCCTGTTTCAAGTTCGTTCGGTGATCATTAAACACCTGCGCCGAAAAGACAATCTGATCGACGAGACTGGGGTTGACTTCATCAATCTTCAGACGTAAGGGAAGATCTGTACGGTCTCTATTTCTACGATACTTTGTGTGCCTTACATGGCCTCTTCACAAGCCTATATCTCTTCTCCAGAAGTTTGTATCTGTCTACACCGACCCAACTGCGCAAATGCAACCATCTCTTGGTGATTTTTTTCAACGGGTGCTGGATATTATCAATTAACTCTCTCCTTGCGGTTGTCGATTTTAATCACACAGCCGGAGAATTGGTTTATACAACGAGTTGCAAGGATTGGGCTTTGCGAAGGAATGGACCATGCGCCAACTCGACTGGGAAAGCGACGCCATGCTCCGATTATATCTTTATTATACTGTTGTCCGTACGGACCACTTAAGATGGTTCTTTGCTCATCGATGTAGTGCCTGATTTGCACCTCCGACAGACCTGGCACTTAATTTTGTGTACAGTGTGTATGCAGCTGAAGATAAGATAGAGATTAGTGTATGTCTGGGCGTACAGTAAACATACCACTCGTGGATCATCGCCGCAGTCACTATTTAGCAACGAGCCCGCTCCGACCGCGGAAAGTGACCCCCCTCATGTCTATTTATCTCCCGCCACTCCCGCCCGTATGCACACTGGCACTACCGAGACCCACATCGGGCCTCTGGGGCTTCCTCACAGCTTCCTCACATGTCTATCTCTCTTATATGGTCCTTTGGGATCTGGGGTATTTTCTGAGTATGTTTTTCCCGTTTAAATTGCAAGGATATCTCTAACCAAATAAATGCGTACTTGAATCATCACACACGTGTAATAGAAAAACTAATGTTGTAAATGATTCTGTTATCTCGTTAATGTTAATATGATAGAACGGCGTTAAACATTCGCTGATCGTAATTTTTAACTATGCTTCAGTTATTCATATGTAAAAAGTTTTAAAACTAAAAATAAGCCCTGTTATTAAGAGCATTAATATAGAATAGTAGAACATTCTAACAACTTTTTTCCTAAAGGAGAAATTCTCGAAAACATTATTAAAAACAACAATACGTAAAAATTGTCTGCTGCATGGTACTATTTTACTCCGAAAGTGATGAATATACATGTAAGAAATGAGCCGTTTAACGTTTTGAATAAGTACAGTATTTATATCCTAAGTACTAACTCTTTCATAGATAGTTTAAAATCTAAAAGGAAATGTAAAATCATGCTGAAAGTGACTAGTTACTACCTTCCAAAGAATTCCGGGAACAGTATTTTATGTCGAATATGTAACCTTCCATATTCGTAGGAATATTTTTATTCAACTTTCTGCATGTTAGCTTTATCTTTTCATAAGTCGGGAAATTGGGAATTTAGTAAAAAGGAGTGCAGAAAGGAAGGGCGCATAGCTGATAAGTTGCGACTATTCTTCACAAGAAGGAATCAGAGATTTACGGTTTCAAGATCAAAAAGTTTCGTAGAATGAAAAATCCCTTTGTGTTGGCTGAAGTAGACATTGAGTCTTGAAACTGAAACCCCCTAGAAATGGAAAGATGGATATATTATTATGAAGCAAAAATAGAAAATAAGCATATCATGACAAAACACGACAAGATATGAGTTAAAAATTAATTATTCACAATTCTTTTTCTACTCACTACAGCCAAGACTTTGAAGAATGCGAGAATTGTATAGAATTATAGGGGGTTTGCGTTTGATAAAACAGGGCGAATGGAAATTTCCTTACCCAATGCAAGTTCAAGGCATTCAACATCACAAAACAGAGAAATCACTTGAACAGGAATTGGTTTTCTAAATAATAACAATAAATTTAAACGGGCTAAATAATTCTACTATCGAGTTAAGGAGAAATGAATATTATTGTTAAAATTAAGGATGGTTGAAACCGAACAGAAACCAGAGAGTGGAAATGCTGAGAAAAGCAGTTTTTAACAAAATGTGATCATTAACAGCAGCCTGTTTATTGGAAAACTTTCATAGTTGAAGTCGTTGAGGAATACCATATGGGCCGTACCAAGTACTGGAATACCTGTGTAAAACGATAAAAATTATTTTTTCCACGGCTTTGCACATGTAGCGTGAAATGGCGGGATGGTTAGGTGGTGTTTTACTTGATGAAGAATTAGATTATAATAATATTAATAAGAATGGGGAATCACATCAATGTATCAAAAGGTTTTCTTACTTTAATATTACAATATCGCAACATCCCGATCCTTTTATTTTCGTGCTTCGCTTGCTTGAAGCAGCATCGAGTTGCAAGAAACCAATTTAGTAGAATCATGTAGGTGACCGTGGTTCACAAATACAGTCGCATCAAGAGTGCTACAGCGTAGTTTCAAAAGTAAAAAGTTCAGGGGCGTATTTACGACTAAGTGAATTTGGATTTTCAGAAAGTTGACTGAATCACACCTTAATTGCAATTAAAATTTGGGGGGTGCGACCATCTAAATTGGAAAATATAGGTTTTAGTTAGTCGTAAATTCGGCCCTGAGTAGAATTTTTTTTTAAATCCCTCTCCAGCGCCCACACATGAACGTATAATACTGTATGTATACACACATGCATGTACAGTATTTTCATATTGGCACTTCAACAATATATATATATATATATATAGTAAATAATAGTGGTCTAACGAAACGTACCGTTTCCGTTGTGACTTCGCTAAAAACTTACCACGCTTCTACACGTGTCTTTCCTTTCGTGAACCCTTTTCCAGGGACATTTCTTTCAACGCAATTACAATATTCTACTGTAAAGGGCTACCCGGACCGGGTCTCCCCCAACCGTAGAAACAAAGTTCCAATTCAAATTTCTCGGAATTTTTAATCGCGAAAAATAGGCCAGCGCCCGTACCTCACGCTGGTGATCTCGGGTAAGCTCGCGGGGGCACCCACCCACCCATCCATTCACCCGCCACCGTTCGCGCGCACGCGCGTGGCCGGCCGTCGCCGTCGCCCGCCGCCGCTCGGCCGCGCTCTGGCCACTCACGGCCGCCATACGCGCCAACCGGCGCGCGCCTCCCAATTTAATAGCCTCGATCCGCTACGATCTCGCTACCACATCGCCCATTCTCGACGTCTACTCTCCGTTTCCAGATCCGCTCTTCGTCTCGTCCTCTCCTCCCCCCGGCTGACCCACCCATCCACCCACCTACACACACACGCACACCTCCAGACACGCCGAGTTACTCCAAGGGCGATGCGACGCTGGACCTGCACCTGGGAATGATG
>JAVCKV010333997.1:0-13771 GCA_032274145.1 Herpochondria borealis
CGAAGAGGATGCTAGAGTAGCTATCTCGCGAGTGGTGTTTAGAGAGGACAGAACCTCTGGGCTGAGCGCACCTGCGCTGATAATATTCGGACCCGCTCCTGTGTCAAAAAAAGATAAGAAGGGGGTCAGCAAGTGCGTAGATGGGCCGATGCGCGCCGCGACTTTTTAATTGTAAAGATAAATTTACATATAGGGTCCTTACGGCATTGCTCGAACTTCAGAGACGGCGGCATACCATAAGAACAGCTGGACACGTTGAGTATCTCGGCCGGCAGGGCCGAGGCAGGGTCTTCAGGAGGTGGAGGATTTTGTTCGTCCTCTTCGTCGTGGTAGGACGAAATAGGGATCCGTGAAACGGCGATATTCCTCTTTTAAAGAGAATCGTTTTCTGGCTCAGTGATAGTGCATCCCAATTCCTGGTGATCAGAGACCTCAATTTTGACTATGTCTCAAAGTCAGCAGACATTGGTCGCGACTTTGGGCACTCGCAGATGCGGTGCCGTAGTTCGAAACAGCGGTAGCAGGCCTATGTATCTCCAGGTACGCTAGAGTCCTGCCAACCGGGTTGGGAGAGCCGAGAAGGCCTCGTGTCAGGGTTACCCCCGAGATGGGCTTGGTTGGGCACATTTACAGCAGCGGCCTCCTCAGACGGTCTGGGTTTTGAGGGAGCTGAAGGAACAGTTCCCTGTGTTGGGCCGGACGTAAAGGCATAGTCGTAATCCGTAGACGTCCCGGTCTCGGCATCCAATCATAGCAGGTCCGAAACGTCTGTGTCTACATACCTCACTGTGGAACGCTGTGATACGACCTGGACGGGGTGCCCTGTCGGTGCAACCGTACGGACCCCAACACGGAGGGTCCGGTCGATTATTCTACGGTTTTCTCTGTTCAGGTGGGCCATATAATTTCGGTAGTTTTTGCCCGCTGCTAAAGTTCTTGAAGGGCATCTTCGACAGTGGAGAAGCGTCCTTCCGTAGCTTGGGCATTATTTAGACCGGCCTTAATGGCTGGGTTAATGTGGGTGAGGAAGTGCGTAATGCGCTCTTCCTTAGTAAAGATACTAACGCATTCAGCTGCCTTTTATTTGAGGCGCTGTAGGTAAGTATCCCCAATTCTCCCCTCGGTTTGGGATATTTTATTAAAATCTGAGAGGGCCTGCTCCAGCTAATCGTTACGAGCGTATTTTTGCAGAAGCCATTGGATGGCTTGTGGATACTTAGAGATGCCCCGCCGTGCGTCTTTTTTTAGTATAGCTAATTTTGGCCCTTCCGGATCATAAGTCGGGTAATATTAGGAGGGCTGCCCCCTCGCTCAGGCTATTTTGGTCGCACATCTTTGTAAATTCATTTAAAAAATGAATTAGTTCTAAAGGGAATTCCCCTTTAAATATTGAGGTAGCCATCACCTGGGTTAACCTGCGATAGTTAGCCCCGGCGTTTCTAAGCACGAGGCGACACTGGGACTGGTTGGTATCTTTAAGGCGGTATATACGGTAGTTAACCACCTTTTTAAACTTGGGGTTTGACTGAACAATTTCCGTCAACCCTATAGCCCTAGGCCCCAGAAGTTTCCAGGAGGATACTGGTTGATCGTCGGTGTTACCGAGAAATTTTATGCTCTCCTCCGGAGAGGACGAGTCAGAGCTGGAGGTGTCGCCGTAATTCTTATTTTTTCTCTTATTCTTGTTTTTCATTTTTTCCAAAAACGACGACATCTCCTTGCGCATGGCAGCAAGCTGTAGGGAAAGCTCGGTTAAGTCTGGGTTTACCGGAGAAAAAAACTCGTGAAGGGCTGCTGCACTGGGGGTATAACGTTTTCCAGCCAAATCGGGCGGCCAATAATAATAATTTGAAAATTTATTAATTTCAGCCGCCTCCAGTGGCTGATTTTGCAGTAGCACTGCCGGTTCGCCTCGCGGCTGGGACATTGTGGTACGAGCCGCACTGAGGGACTGAGGAGGAGGCGGTGGTTGGACATCGCTTCGCAGAAACGCCTCCTCCAGCGTCCGTAAGCGCGCCTCGATGAGACGCATGTGCGTCTCGAATCGCAGGAGGCGTATGTACGCCTCGAATCGGCGGCTCTGCAAATGTAACTGATTTTCCAATGGCAGGACCTGCGAGCGCAGCTCGCCGATGTGTAAGCCGGCCAGTCGTTCGTCCAAGTGCTGGTCGATGTACTCAAACAGAGGGTCCGGGCCGTCTCCTGGCACAGTTTGCTCAGGAGCGGTGCAATACGGACGGTATTCTCGCCGTCCCGACTCGGTTGCACTAGTAGGTGGATCGCTCTCCACCGCAGATAATATATCTAGCGCGAAGGGGAGGATTCTGCTGTAACCCGGCCCGGCTGGGTCAGGTCCAGTCTGTCCTTTAGCGGCCAGCGTGGCCGGTTCAGCGACCGTCCCATCCGATGTCTCAGGGTATTGAGACTTGATTACGGACGGGGAGGCTTCATGCGCCACCGTTTCTCGAACAGCGGGTGTGGTGTCAGCGTCAGCAAAAAGACAACGCTAGGTATCTGGGACGGCCCTGGGAAGGCAGTCAGGAGGGGTTGGTCGCGGCCGACTAGAAGTCGTCGGCCGGTGTAGGGTTTTGTGGAGGGAAAGCGAAGAAGTCCTCTACCAGCGTGGTCACAAGTTCGTGTGTGCCTGACTGGGATGTCTCAGCACCATGAATGCGCTTTGTTGTGGTACAAGCTGCAGGACGCCCCAAGTCGAATGGGTGAAGTCCGCTTTCTGGCTCTACGAACATTTCCCTTCCGAGCTGAATGTCATAAATCTCAGACGTAGGGGGGACCTCGGACCCCCTGGTTTCAACGGTAAGTAAACCCTTCGCTGCTCCTATTTGTATCCCGCTCGCTATCGGAAGCGAGACGGGCGTAGTAGAAGGTGGCGGTTGTGTGCCTTATGGCACTGCTACTCAAGTAGTCGCTGTCGCACGGACTTTACTTCGTCCGTGAACACGTAGTCTACCCCTAGGATGGCCACATGGAGCCGTCCCACGCGGGTTGGTGTGTTCTGTCTCGAACCGCTGCATACGAGCAGGGTTCTGTCTGAGGTTGTAGCGGTCTGACATCGTCAAGACCGGTGTATAGTACAGTAAACGTTAAGTTTAGTGTAGCTAGGGCCTAAGATAAAATTAATCCTATCTTTCTAGGTCGGAAGCCCACTTGTAGTATCAAACACACCAACTAAGGAGTATATGTACAAGAAAAGTGCTATGAGAGCACTGTAGTTCGATAAGGTAGCTGGTTATCCTGTGAAATGGGCCTGGTGGGTTTTCTAGGAATGTACCTACTAGAGGTTTGGGGACAAAGACTCTTTGTAAGGGTAAATTACGGACTGTATAGGTGTCAGGAGAGGGCTGAGCGCTTTGTGAGGTAACAAGGTAGACATAACTTCCTCTTTTGCTGAGACGAGAGTAGAGCAGTAGTAGAGGGAGGGGAGGTTGCTTGCACTGGTGACCCGGGAAAAGGGGGATACTCACTCGCTAGCTTCTGGGGCGGGGGAAGGGGATGCGTTGCGGCGCTTGGATCGCGTCAGGGGAATTGGAACGAAGGAGGTGTCCTTATCACTGGCGACGGGGGTGCAGAAAGAACACCACGCACGGCGCGTTGTGAGACGGAGAGAGGCGTGCGGTGCTTCAGCTCGCCAATCACGGGTAGGGGAGAAATAAGAGGCGTCGCACTCTCTAATGACAGGACGGGGACGCGGAAGACAAACTAATTGGCGTCTGGGACTGGGGGACGACAATTGAACTGGCGTCGGGTGCGAAAGTGTGAGATGTGGGGCGAAGCACGCTTGTCACGGCCTACGCGGGAGGAAGGGGAAGGGAGGGATCCAGGGAGTAGATTAAGGGAATAATTCGCCGTAACAGAATTAAATCTCTTAAATTCAGTAATCCTATTTAGCTACCTGGCCGCCTCGAAAGAATTCATCAGGTAGGCTGCATTATACTAAAATACCGCATTTTAAGCTTAAAAAGAATCAGCATTTTTTTCAGTACATTCCAAAATCCGGCACGCGCCAGGGTTGGGACGGGGGTACTAAAAGGATCAATTCAGATTTTTGGCTGCATTAATTCTTCTTTTTACCGTCCATTACCAGTTAAAGTTTAAAAGTGACTGATTAATCCGGGCCGTATCGTGCTTCAAGACTTAAGAAGCGTGACGGCCGATCGTATCTCAGGAACCGAGCGTCTTTTTTTTGCTGAATATTTTTGTAGGAGTACAAGAGGGTAATTGGAACGGCAGTGAGCGGAATGTGGAGTTTATCATCATTCAAAATCTTTTTTCTTCACCTCCCTCAAACTCGCAACCTCGAATAAATCAGGTTACAGTCTTCGCGACCCGTTCCCAAAGCCGAGACGCTCTCCTCAGTCACCCGGCTCTTCGTAATCGACGTCTGCGTCTACCGACATCCACCAACAGCAGGCACCGTCACCGGAGGTGCGCTTTATAAGGGATGGCGTTTCGCACTCCGGAGCCCCGCCTGGGTACAAGTTTGACCTACGCCCTTTTTATCCGCTCTTCTCACGCGAGTTAGACGAGGAGATGACATAGGGGTAAACGCAAATGGACGTCCTGTCGTCGTGTGACTGGCGTCAGCGCTCACGTGCGGTAATGCCGTACTTGATGCAGGATAGGCGCTCACAGGAGCGCTTCCAAAGGAAGATGGAAGAACGAGCGGCGTATCTGACGCCGTTAGAGTATCGTTTGCAGCCTTTGTGGTGTTTCGATATGGCTTACGCCCGCTTTTGTCGGGAGATCCCTTACGAAAGCCAACTCCAGTTTCTGGTGGAGTGGCCGGGATTGTGGGAAGTGACGGAAGTGTCACTGGAACTGCTGGTTCCGGTCCCTGCGCAAAACCACAATCGATTATTCCGGTTACATGGACCGTGGAACGGCGCATCAGAAAATTCTGGGGTTCAAGATGCCGAAGGCAAAAGCAGTATGCCGCGGTAATGAATGTCGGTTGTCCAAGTTCTGAAATCCAGCCGAAGACTGTAGGGTACAATGGCTTGACTGGCACGAGGGTGCTTCGGTGCGACGTTGAATGGGCCCTGCAGCCGAATGGTCGGTTCGAAGCTGCCGTAATTAATGAGGCATGTTAGTGCAGTTGGATTGTCGAAGACCGTCAGAAACGGTAGCTTGCCGAAGTACACTTTCGTTTGTTGCACTCTGTCCCGTTGCATTTTCCAAAAGTTGTTACTTCTCACCGGAGGATAGATGATTCTTCCCCTAAAACGTTCCGCTAACGCGACTACCTATATACTAATTTACCCCTCAGGGTAAAGCCGTGTAACCGGAGGAGGTTACTAAGTCTACTAGATTTCTGGCCAGGGGAGTTGAAATGGATGGCCTGGCCGGCGCGAGGCTGAGTCAGGCGAGCTCGGCTCAGGAAAAACAGCGTTAGCTGTGTGAATTTCTGAAACGATAGGCGAGGTAACAGTATCTTCGAGGTATTCCAATTGCTCGGTATGCTGAGGTAGAATGGATAAAGCATCTTTCATTCAATCCAAGTTGGTTTGTTCAGAATATTTGGCCCGTGCAAGCGGTAATTTACAGGCGGTACAATGTTGCGATTACTCGGTTTTGCGTAGAAATGGGGCCGATTTGCAGGGATGAAAATCGGCCCAATTTCGGGTTGGGAAATTCATGCCAAATTTACTCCCAGCGAAAAATGCATTGCTGCATTAACGGACGCCCGGATTCTGTCAGATTGGGACTAATTTGCAGCGATGCAAATAAGTAGGTTAAATAGGGCCTGATTACGAAACTTTGGCATTAAATGCTGACAGAACGTGTGAGCGTATAATTCGAATTCGTATGATCTGAAATCATATGTTGCGCGATTTCAGATCATGAAAATAGCAATATACGCGTTATCGTTGTACCAAACTAGCACAGCGGTTTGTGTCCCAAAGGATTGCGGAGATGGTCCATAAATCTTCGTTGAGATAGAGATTGACGGCGGAAGGTCGGTATGCCACTATGGGAAGTAGTCCAGGCGCCGAGAAGGCGCTGGTTACTGTTTAGTCTCTCAATACTTGGGCGGCTACTTGTCTCAATAAGGAAGCGGTGTCCTACAGATATGGGCCAGTACCTGAGGGTCCTGTCAAGGGCGCTGCAGAGAAGGGCTGTCTTGTGAAAACGGTCGAGGCTGGTGAAGAAAAGCCGCCGGTAGAGGTGATTGATCTAACCACAGAAAACGAGATGATAGCGGCGAGGCCCATCACCTTAGCTTTCAAGGCTTAGGTGGCCTTGACTTGCATGTCTGCCGATGGTGACTGAATGGTCGAGAACACAGAGTCCTATGAGGAGGAGGACGAATGACCTCTTGTACTGCCCTGTTTAGAAACAGTTTACTGTAGTGTGCCTAAATCTTTCGGTGTGTGCCGCGTAGGACATCGTTTCTATGAGGTCTTATTCCTTTATCGCTAAAGGACTTCAGCGTTTTTGTATCTTATCACGAACCGATCCTTAGGAAGGTCATAAATACTATACATCAGTGAGAAAACTGGGTACTTAATATGTGAATTAACTCATGAAAGGATATCATGATTATTAGATATTTTAAGTAGGCATTTGCACCAATACATATACGAAAATGAACTAATATAGTAATAATTCCATAATAGAATACGGTATATGTACAACCCTTTCCCCTTTTTAAGAGGGAAAATTATTTGCAGACACAGTGAGGCAGCTCGAGGAGGTTATTTTTCTGCCTAAACTCTTGAACGAGACGGACGGGTATGAAGCAAGCGTACTCATTTTTGTCGAGAGCACGCTGTAAGTTGGTCCAGTGGTCCAGTGGACCCTATCTTTTTCTGTCTTTTTTGGAAAGAGAAGACGTGATGTCGTCTGTATAGATTTGTTCACTTTTTGTCACGCTCTAGAGCGCTAACATCAGCAGGTGTTCCCATTTTAAACCGCGGCGAGCGTCGATGTGGTTTGGCAGTAGGGGTCTTACGTTTATATAAGGCCAGTAGGGGCAGCAGTCCTGGTGATTTTATTTATCGCTCCGGCGCGGTGTCGCTGGGGAGCGGCTTGGGCTTAGTTTTCGGGCTTTTCCCGCGCGGTTGCAACGGGACAGTAGGAATTGTAATTGGCACGAGCCGATCGAAAGAAACCATGGTGTCGTCTTTACTGTGGTGTAAACGGACCAGAGCATATCGTTTCTCGGGTGAGATGAATTTAATTACGCCCGATTGCACTTTCGATCGAAACTTATGATCCGACTCACCGTGTTTTGTGGTCTCTCGGCATACAAAAACGGCTTCACCGATTTCATAGGGGTGAGTAGTGGGACGGAACCTAGCATCAAAATCGCGCTTATAGCGGTCCTGTGCTAATATTAACCAGGCTGTAGCAGCGACCATGAGGCTTTTATGCCTCATTAGATCTTTTTGTTTACCAATGTGTGTATTTTATCTCGTTTTATCCACCGTTGCTGGTTTTTTAGGGACAGAGACGGTGGGAGAAATTTCAACATAAGCTGGAATTGGGTGCAACCTGTGGCGCGGTGCACCGTATTATTGCAGCCATATGGTAAAGGGTGTGTAAGTTGGGCCTAGTTGCCCCCCTTTTCTGTAAAGAAGCAGTGTAGGGCCCGTATAGTGTACGATTGAATGTTTCTACTTGGCAGTTCGTCTGGGGGTGGTAGACAGACGTAAACGCCTGCCTCATACCCATCGTGTCACAGATGGCATTAAAAATGCGGAGGTAAACTGTGTACCTCCGTCAGACAGCAGGAAGGAGTTTTGTCCATAGTGGAACACCCAATCCATCGTAAAAGCTTTGGTACACGTGGAGGCCCGAATGATAGTCAGGGGCTGCACTTGTGTCATTTTTTGTAGCGATCGGTGATCACTAGTATCTAGACATTACCCGAGCCGTTCCTAGCGAGAAGCCCTATACTGTCTATAGCCATGTGTTCACCCGGTCGCTTGGCCGGGAATAGACGCATAACTGATGCGCGTTTACGCAAATGGATGCGTCTCTTCGCGCATTTTCGACTATTAAGGACTGTATGAAAACAGTCCAGGGCAATGTTTGGCCAGTACAAGTTTTTAAGTAAGGTGTTGAAAATTCGAGTGTTACCGGCATGGCCAGCGCGTTTAGAGTAGTGTGATATGTGCAGTACCTGTTGGTGCATATCTATAGGAAGGACTATCTTTTCGGAGATTTACTTCGGGGATGTACGAACGAGTATGCCTCGCTCGTTCACATTACAATTATTTATCAAGCGACATTCCAGATTTTTAAGCAGTATAGAGCACAGCTGGTCAGCCGCTTGTTAATTGGTAATTTCTTCGTCCGTTACAGCGGACAGTGGGTCGCAATCCAGGGTACTGACCAGGGGGTCCGAGGAACGGGCAGTGACGAAGTCGAGGTAATATTCGTCGTCGATTAGGTCTGTATCTACAATGCGTAGCCATGCGGCTTCGGTAGATGATTCAGTCTCTAATACCGGGACGGTTAGTTCAGGTGAGACGGTTGTTTCACCGTCAGTGAGAATTCTGTAGAAGGCAGTAGAAAGCTGATTCTTAATTCCATTTTTTATATTCGATCGAGAGATCGAACTCCAATATCCTGAGACGCCACCGTGCCAGTCGGCAGGTGACATATGTTAATCCCAAAAACCACTTAAGGGGTTGAAGGTCAGTTTAAATATGTTCCTTTTGACCTTCGATATAAGGTCGGAGTATCTGGCAGGCCCATACTAAGGCCATGCACTCTCACTCTGTAGTAGAGTAATGTTTCTCCGCTGAATTAAGCGTCCGAGGCCAGTAGCCGATAGGATGGCGCGTCTCATCGGGGTAGGTCTGTAGTAGTACTGCTCCGACTTGATATGCACACGCATCGGTGTCGATAGTGTATGGAAGGTCCCATTTAGGCAGTCGGAATAACAGGGCTGCTATGAGTGCTTTTTTTAGAGAATCATAGGAATCTACTTGAGCTTTGTTTAAGGGCGGTAGTTTATCCGGCTCTCCTTTTTTCAGAATTGAATTTAGGGGAGCCCCTGTACGTGAGAAGTTAGGTACAAAACGCCTATAGACTTTGCATAATCCTAAGGACTTCATGTGGGTCTGCGTCCCTGGCATTTTAAACTTACTCACTGCATCAATTTTTTTTCTGTGCAACGGCTAGTTTTCCGCGGCTCACAACTTGCCCTAAGTAGTCTACCTCTTTTTCAAAGAAGGAACACTTGGATAATTTTAAACTCAATGCAGCATTTTACACAGTTTAAGATCTAGCTTTCATGTTTTAGATGATCGTCAAAATTATTAGAAAATAATATGACGTCATCGAGGTAGACGAGACAGATTTTCCAGCGAAAACCTAATGGATTTATGTATATTTTCCTTTGTAATGTAGCGGGGGAATTACAAATTCCAAAGTGCATCCTCGTATATTGGAAGCAACCTTCGTGGCATACGAACGCCGATTTAGGTTGGTCTATTGCTCTTACATTTATTTTCCAGTTATCACAGTTGACATCAAATATAGAGAAATAGTTTTCTTCTCCCAAGCTATCTAAACAACCGTCCATGCGAGTTAGTGGATAGCTATATTTGATCGAGAGAAGGTTTAACTTTCTGTAGTCAACGCAAAAACTCTTTGTCACTTCCTATAAAGGGATTAATAGGACTGGGCTTTCCAATTCGTTCTGAGACGAGACAATGACACCAATTTTTAGCTGTCGCTGGACCACGTAGGAATGTTCCTCGGGGTCCTTTAAACCTTCTCTGTAGAGGTGAGAACTAAAGGGATGGGAGTCAGGGATGATGTCGATACGGTGGTAGTGCGTATCGACATTTCCTAAAATACCTAGCCACATAGAAGCGAAGGGGGTAAGTAGATGTTTTACTCTCTTCTGCTCTTCCTCTGTGAGTTGGAATATATCTGCTTCCTGTAAAGTGTAGGGAAGGTCATTAGTGAGAGATTTAAACGTACAATACGGGTCAGATGCAGCGGTTATCCGTTCGGGTACCCCCGGGGGTAAAGGAGGATATCGGGCTCGCTTTGCCTGATTATCAGGATTTTCGAAATCCTTTGAGTCATCTACGGTGCACACTGGAAATTATGTAGCTATTGTATAATTAGGTAATGTACCAACAACCTCTGCAGTTGCACAGGTACCGTCATAGGTGCGGACTGTGCATGCTGCAAGTAAGCATGTTGGGACGGGTGTGTGAGAAGGCAAAAGCCGAGTGATGAGGTCGGAGGGGTTTAAAGTTTCTCCTGTATAAATATTTCTAAGCTTCCTTGTCTGATTTAAGCACCGGAAGGTGTATTGGGCATCAAATATTCAAACACGGGGCCGGGGCAGAAGTTTAAACTCTTGATTTTTGCGCAAATGCACCGCGGCCGGTGAAAAATTAGAGATTTTGATTTTTAAACGGAACGTTTAAGATGGAGTGTGTAATTCCATTTTAGACAGAGATCTGGCGGTTTTTATAGAGAGACGGGTTGCTTTCCAGTAGGAAGGTGCCCGTCTGAGGCAGGACCACGGTAATGATGCCTTCGGAGAAGGCCAGTATGGTCTTTTTTTAGCAACCCGTACCCGAAGGGGTGCTGGTTCTTTAACTGGTATCTTTTGTATTTCACGGAGATTCCTGCGTAAGAAGTAATCTGTCTCTGTATAGGGACGGTGGTTACATCCATTAAAATGGTGACTTGACGGCGCACACAGATGTGGTCCGCGTGGTAGTCAATAAACGCAGTGCCTAGTAAGAATTCAGCACTGAGTTGTTTTACAACCAAAAATGGTTGTCGGCATTTATAACCAGCTGTCACTACGTAGAAATAGGCGATACATAAAGTCTCGATCTTATGATGCGAAGTGGATGCTAGCGAAAGTACCTCGCGACTGGTGCTTAGAGAAGGCATAACCTCTAGAGTAAGCGCACCTGTGCAGATAATATTTGGACCTGCTCCTGAGTCAAAAAAGGTAAAAAGGGGTCAGCGAGTGAGTCGAGGGGCCCGATGCGCGCCGCTATTTTGTAATTATAAAGAGAAAACTTACACATAGGGTCCTTACAGTATTGCTAGAACGTCAGAGATGGCGGTATACCGTAAGGACAGCTGGCGACATTGACTATCTCGGCCGGTACGACCGAGGCAGAGTCCTCAAGAGGTGAAGGTATTTTTTCGTTCTCGTCCTCGTCGTTTCGTTCCGTCTCTACCGCTTGCGCTGTAGAGCGGAACGTTGTAGGGCAAAAGAAGGTTCCGTGAAACGGCGATATTACTCTTTTAAAGAGAGTCATTTTATCGTTCAGTGGAAGTGCATCCCAATTCCTGGTGAGCAGAGACGTAAATTTTGACTGCGTCTCAAAGTCACCAGAAATTGGCCGCGACTGTGCGAACTCACGGTTGCGGTACCTTAGTTCGAAACAGCGGTAGCAGGCCTCTGTAACGTCAGGTATGCGAGAGTCGTGCCAACCTTTTTGGGAGAGATGAGGAGGCCTCGTCTCAGGGTGACCCCTAGCTGAGCTGAGTGGGGCAAGTGTACGGCTGCGGCCTCCTGGGACGGTCTGGGTGTCGAGGGAGCTGAACGAACAGTTTCCAGTGTTGGGCCGGACGCCTAGGCATAGTCAAACGCCGTCGACTTCCCGGTCTCGGTGTCCAATTTTAGCAGGTCCGACACGCCTGTTTCTGCATACCTCACTGTGGGACGCTGTGATACGACCTGAACGGGGTGCTCGGTCGGTTTCATAGTACGGACCGCCAAACGGAGGGTCCTGTCGGTTATTCTACGGGCTCCTCAGTTTAGATGGGCAACAGATTTTCAGTATTTAGTGCCCGCTGCTAAAACTGCTTGAAGGAAATCCTCAAAAGTAGAGAAGCGTCCTTCCAAGTGGCTCCATCGCCGCCTCGCGGCGAGTTTGAGAGCTCGCTGTCCGCGTTATGAAGATGGAGGAGCTCGCGAGCTACCCTTCATCTCCTTTTCCGCGTCCGTTGTCGTGTCCTTTTGCGTCTGCGTCTGTGCATGCGTGTGCGTGTGCGTGTACATGTGCACGTGGGCCTGTGTATGCGTGCCGGTTTCCCAGTCAGTTTCCATGTCAGTGTCCGTGTTCGTGTCCATTTTTTGTGTCTGTTCCATACTACATGTCTGCATCCGCGTCACTTTCCGTGTCCGTGGGCATGTCCGCTTTTGTTTCCGTGTGCCCGTGCCTGTGCGTGCTCGTCTGCGTCTCAATCTGCGTCTCCGTCTCCGTCTGCGTCCCCATATGTGTGTGACTGTTCGTCTCCGTCTCCGCCCCCTTTTCTTATTCATGTTCGTTTGCATATGCGTTTCCGAGTCCGTCCCCTTGGCAGTGTCAATCTCCGTCTCCGTGTTCCTTTTCGTGTGCGTGTACGTCTTGTTTTCGTTCTCGTTCTCGTTATCCGTCTCCGTCTCCGTCACCTTCTCCGTCTCCTTCCCTCCAAAAATCCTCCGTCTCTTTCCCCCTAACCTCCTCCGTCTCCTTCCCCGTCTCCATATCCACCTCCTTGCGCTTTTGCCTCTCCTTCTATTCCTCCATCTCCGTCTCCGTTTCAACCTCCGTCTCCACCTCAATCCCCACATCCGTCTCCACCTCCGTCTACATCTCCATCCCCGTCTCCGTCTCCATCTAAATCCCCGTCTCCGTCTCATTATCAGTCTCCATGTGCTTTTGCCTCTCCGTCTTCGTCTCCGTCCCAGCCCGAATGTCGGTGTCGGTGTCGGTGTCCGTTTCTGTGTACGTGTTCGTGTCCGTATCCGTGTCGATTTCTGTTTCTGTTTCCGTTTGATTGTGAGCGTGCGTTTGCGTTTGCGTGTGCTCGTGCGTGTGCGTGTATGTTGCCGTGTCTGTGGGCATGTCCGCTTTCGTTTTCGTGCCCGTATGCCGGTGCGTACCCTTTTCTGTCTCCTTCTTTGCCTCCTTCAACGTCTCCGTCTACGTCTCCGTCACCGTCTCCGTCACTGTCTCCGTGTCCGTGTGCCTATGCGAATCCTTTCCCGTCTCCGCCATCATCTCTTTCACAGTCTTTGTCTGCGTGTCCGTGCTCGTGTCCGTTTCCCGGTCCATTTGCGTGTCCGTGTCTGTTTCCGTGTCCGTCTCTGTGTACGTCTCCGTGTCCGTCTCTGTGTACGTCTCCGTCTCCATCTCCGTGTGCGTTTCGGCCCAGTTTCCCTGTAAGTTTGAGTGTCCGTTTCGGTTTCCACATATTTCTACGTCTCTCTCTGTCTCACTGTGCGTGTGCGAGTGCGTTTGCGTAATCGTTTCCGTATCTTTGTCCTTGTCCGCCTTCCGTGTCCGTTTCTGCTCGCTTTTTCGTGTCCGTGTTCTTGTATGTTCCCGTCCCCGTCTCTCTCTTTGTCTCTCTCTCCGTCACCGTCACCGTCACCGTCACCGTCTCCGTGTGATTTTGCCTATCCGTCTTCTTCTCCGCCAGCATCTTCGTGACCATATCCGTATGGATTCCCATGCCTTTTAGTCCTTGTACGTGTCCTTGTGCGTCTGCATCTTCGCGTGCGTGTCCGTATCCACTTGCGTTTCCGTATCCGTATCCACGTGCGTTTCCGTATCCCTTCCAGTGTCCTTCTCCTTTTCCGTATCCGTTTCCGTGTCAGTGGCCCTCTACTTTTCCGTGTCCGTGTCCGTTTCCGTTTCAGAGTCCGTGTCCGTTTCAGAGTTCATGTACGTGTCCATGTCCGTACTCGTAGCCTTATCTGGGTCCGATTGCGCGCCAGTGTTCGTTTTCTGGCACAATTTCATGTGCATTTCCGTATCCATATCCGTAT